>QEPC01008742.1:210953-242259 GCA_003113815.1 Sphenodon punctatus
GGTGGGGGTCTGTTTGACCACGCTTCCCGGGATATTCCCCCGGCTAGCCTGGGAAGCGTGGTTGAAATTGACCCCATGTGGGTATTGAGCGTGATGAACATCTGGCGCGCGCCGAACCGGCGTTCACAGCCCTTTGGCCCCGCCGTAGGGTTGAGCGTGGTTCACTATGGTTGAGCGTGATCTCGTAACGTCTGAAAATACCCTAAGTTAGATCTGCACACGGAACTTGGATTGGGGCCTAAGACTTTTGGTACTTAAACCAAGGATAATTTCAGACGTAACAATACCAGGGTCAACCACAGTGAATCCCCTGTGGTGGCCGTTTATCCCGTTACATCCAAAAGATTCCCGCCAGATGTTCACCACGGTGAATACCTGGCGGGAATCAAAATAACCACGATTCCGGAGGTGAGGCCAGCCTCACCTCTAAAATCGTGGCTAGATTGGCCACGATCCGGGATGGGCCAAAAGTTACATCTGTAATGTTGGCCCATCCCAGATTGTGGCCCACACCGTGATACAGGATCGGGTGCAGCGGCCGGATTGGCCACTGTGCCCGCCCGTCTCCCGGAGTGGGGGGGTGGTGGGACTGGGCAGCTGCATGTTGCGCCGCGCAGCCCCACCCCCTCCCTGATCCCCGGTGAGAATCAGGCCAGCACGTCTAAAGGACGGATGGCCTGATTCCTGACCAGGATCCAAAACGGATCCCGGTGCATGATTTAGTGTGGTGGGCCTCTGGGCCCAGCACGTCTGAAATTACCCCAAGTCTAAGAAAATTTCAGAAAGTGGTTGCAAGCACTGTAAAGTTTGAGATGAAAATAGTGTATGGAATTTACAGCTCCCACAAGTCCTTGCAAAATCCTGCCCTATTTTCCATGGAAATGTCACAAAATTAAATTGATGGAATTGTCTTGTCCTGGGGACTTTCTAGAATTCAACAATCAACACTCACTTTAACCAATCTCTTTTTATAATAATATTTACCTGACATTGATGACTTTGGAACTTCAGAGTGTTTTACACTCCATAAATCTTGGTTGCTTCTCAAAGGCCAGATTCAGTATTGCATTATATATTAAAGTCAGCACTTCCTGGCCCAGCTTTGTGCTGAGACCAGTAACTAACCTGTTAAATATACTTTAAAAGTAATCATCCAGACTGACCCAAAACACTGAAAAGATGTTTATTCTAGTTTAAGAAAAACATAGAAATCTTATTAAGAATTTCTAGACCAAACTGTTTTATGTTCTTTTTAAGAGATTAAAAGCAATTTTACCAAAGTGAAATGCCTTATCTTCTAAAGTCATCCTGTCCCACAAACATCTTGTCCAGTTATCCCAAAAAATCCCAAAACACGTACACATACGTTGATAGAGAGCCCTACGTGAGAAGAATTAGGTGTGGAGCCATACAGGTAGGTTTAGAGAGGCCTTCGTTCAATAGTATTTGAGCTGTATAAAAACAGACTGAATAATGAAAATGCATATGATTTTGTAATGATGGCAGACAGTTTCTATTCAATGTGGGGTTTATTTGTCCATCAGTGTTCATCATACATTTTTCAAAGTTAATAGGTTCATTGCTATGGTTGGCTTTTAAAACTTTCCCAGTGATAGCAATCATCATCAAGACTTTCTAAGTTTTATGGGGTTGCTTGAGGATTTCTTATGCTTCAGAGCTAAATTGCTTGTTGCTCTGCAGAATGTGGTGCAACTTTGAAAATAGTGGGGGTTTTGGTTTGTTTGTTTTTTGCCTTTTTGTGACTGGGAGCTGTCTTACCAGCCGCGTGGCTCATGTACAGCTGGGAGCACAACAAGTGTGCAGGCGGCTCGCCCGCTCTGCCCATGTCGTGCTCCCAACACCCCCTGACATGACGGGCAGCCATGGCAGCCAGTGAGGCAAAGCGGACCAGGACAGGTATGCCATGGCTGCACAGATGTGCTCGCCCGCTCTGGCCCATTTTGGCAAGGGGTGGGGGTGACGTCGGCACTACAAGGAAGGAAGGGGGGGGTGAACCTCATGGGTTTCTGCAAATTTGCCCCAAGTTAGGAAAAAATTCCTTCCTGGCCCCAATTAAGGTGACCACAAAAAGCCTGTAGTGCCAGTCCAAGTGGACAGGTGGGTGGGTCTTTCATGCCCTGGAACCAGATTCAACACCTAGCAGACTGCACAGTGCAGAACCTAATATGCCCTGTTCCGATGCAAACTCCTCCTCTCACTTTTCCTACCACAAGTATCTGGATGGAACAATGGCTCTAATTCGAACCAGCCCTTCCCCCTTTTAGCACTTGACCCCCTCCTGCAAATAACCAGCGAGGGGAGGAGGAGGGAGCTAAAGGTCACCTCTGCCACTGCCTGCAGCCTCCTTCTCAACATTGTGGCAGGAACAATGCACAGATCATGGAGGGGGATAGAAATTATAAGCAACTCATGAAATGTACATTTTGATGGTTGCAATGGCTTTACCCTGTGCCTGAAATACCAGTGGGTTTGTTATAATGATGATGTTCTCATTCTTTTTTCCCCATGTTTGTTTGTTTACAACCATTAAAAAACAAAATGTTTAGAAAGTGGTAAATTAATGCTACAGTTCTAAATCACCCTCTTATACCTTATAATACCTCTTTTTGCATCTCTCTAACCTAAACAAAGAGGAAGTGAACTGAAACCAGTCTTCCACTTTAAATTTTCTTGCGTCTTTATGTTTAAGATAAACCTTTTGCATTGGTTCAACAGATTTTTAAAATTCATTAATGAATGCAGAATGTTTTATGCATAAGAATTGTAATACAGTCATATACTGTACAAAAATGGCAAGGCTTCTCTTTGGAATAATCTAATGTAGGTGCTGAAATGTCTACTAAATTGGGCCTAATTTTCCTCAGACTCTTGACCAGACATTGGTGTTCCTCTCAATGTCAGTGGGTGCAACACGGAACGTGGGGAGTGCATACAGTCTCTTTCCAGTACTGTCATTTCTCACTGTAATGAGCACAAAATAATTGGACAACTGAGCTATCAGTAAAAGGACACACTTCAGCATGAGTCAATGAGTTATTTTACAGGACAAACTTTAATCTTTAAATGTGATTGTAGACAATTTGTGGTACCATCTGTCCATTTTGAATTGTTTTAGCCTTTCCAGTAGTTATACAGTAAGTGCTGCTGTGTTTAACATTAACATTTGATATTTTACACATTTAATTTCTGTACTGCTGTGTGGTCCTTGGGGAAATGTGCTCTAGTGCTACATGAGAGAGACAAAGTATTGATCAGTTAACATTTCAGCTACATTTATGTATGTTGCAAAATTAATGAAAATGCCAGACAAAAATGTCAGAGTGCACAAAAAGGTAGAATTTAAATTTGGTAGTTTAATGAAAAGTTTAAAATGTACATTATCAAAAATGTCCTCTTGCTTTCCAAGTACAATTTGTAACAGAATAACTAAAGGGAAATACATATTTTACTTAGAGAAGCACTGAACATGAAATATGAAGGAATTTCTAATCTTCAAAGTATTTGGCGTCTCAAAATGGCCTCAATAAAGCACTTTAATTGCTCATTTGAATGTTTAACTGTTACTCATAAAACAAACTTGTTTCCTTTGTCATTTGGAAGACTGGTATCACCACTCCCCCACTTTCCAGTACAGAAGAAGGGTTTTTTACACACACATTCTCTCCTTGCTGCTAATCTTACTTTTTACTATTATATTTTATTTTAGTTTTTGTATATGGGGAAGAATTTTTTAACAGTAGTTAAATGTGCCACCTTCCCATTTAGGTCATTTCACAGATTTTTCTCATCTTTGTTTTGTTTTAACACTATCACTGTATGAAAATGGCATAGTCAGTTCTTGAAAGGTGGAGTTCATTCCCAAAGTGTTGGTGAGCTCAAAAGTGTACAATTTGATGCCGGTAATATGTTGGCAATTAATAAAAGTTGATGGCTGTGGGAAGAGTTGAGATTTAGATAAGAAGAAGAAAGAAGGAGAAGGAGAAGAGATCTGAAAGTAATCTTAACTTGTCATCTCACTTGGCACCAAAAAATATTTGAAGTGTTTCCTGTTGCTGCTGTTTGAATGTAGCAAAGGTCCATTCTGATTATAAATCCCATTTCCTGCGGGTTTGAAATATCAGTGGTTCAAATCTCATTGGTTAAATATGGGTACACAAGTCTGACAAACTGGGTACTAATTATTTGTTGAAAAAGAATCTCTTGCTTGACATACTTAGATTTAAAATATAGACAAAAATAAATTCCTGAAACTCAAAAGGTTATTACTTTCTTGTCATAATTTTTGGTCCTGTTAAGTTTAATTTTTTTTAAATGACTGAATGGGACACTGTCAGAGTTGATAAAACAACTCAAAATTGACTAAATCTAACCGGGGGGGTGGGGTGGGGAGGGAGTCCTTTGCTGCCAAAAGTAACAGCCTGCTACATTGTTCTGTGCTACAGGGAGAGAGGGGTTTGGATAGGTCTATAAAAGCAGAATGACAGAATCAAATCAATGCGACAGTAACCTGCTCTAGCCAGCTTTGTCCCACTCCGGCCCGCAGGTCACTTTCAGGTTTGTACTCAGGCCCCCAGATATTTGCCCCTGTCTGACCTTGGTGTGTTGGTAACCAGCCCGGGCTGTTACTTGGCAAAGTGTTGAAGTCACAGCCCAGGTTAACAACCCCCATCACCACCACCGGGGTCAGTATGGGGCAAGTATGGGGCAAAGCAGGCCATAGCGAGTTAGAACATATGTTCTGACCTACGGTGGCCCATCCTGGATTATGGCTGCCATGGCTCCCCAACTGGGGTCATGTGTGGTTGGTTCCCCGATCTGACCCTGGCCGTGTGAGCGGCGCAACAGCAACCTGACCAGGTCAGGGTCGCTGTCACTTTTGTTTTTACCCAAAGCAATAACAAGGCCAGGTGCTGGTTTTATATTACGATGGTGCACACATACATATCCAGCCATCATCTTTAAGCTCTGCTAGTACTAGGCTTATCAGAAGGAATGAAATAAAATGCACAAGAATCCAGCTCTCTTCTCTTTATCAGAACAAAGCAAATAGAATGCACAGTCCAAATGCTCTCTTCTCATTTATGGCTTCAGAGGGCCCCCTGACAACAGTGCTGATATGTTGCTGTTGCAGAAATATAGGCAACATTTGCCTGCTACATTGTTCTGTGCTACAGGGGCAGAGGGGTTTGGAAAATGGTATTGGGAGAGGAATAGAAACAGGAATGATTGATCTATGGGTAATTTCAGATGTTACAAAATTGTTGCTCACCACAGTGAATCCCAGTGGATTCCGTGTGGTGGCAGCAACCGCAGTAACATCTGTTTGATCCCCACCAGATGTTCACCACAGTGAATTTCTGGCGGGGATCAAAACTAACTATGGCTGTCCTGAGGTCCAGAACCATGGTTAGATTGGCCACGATCTGGGATGGGCCAAAAGTAACATATGTTACCTTGGCCCATCCCAGATTGTGGCCCCGACCACAGTACGGGATCAGGCGCAGCGGCTGCATTGGCTACTGCGCCCACCCGTCTCCCTGAGGGCAAGTGGCTGTGGGAGCACAGGGGTGCAGGGCTGTGCGGTCGCGCCACGCAGCCCCGCCCCCACCGAGATTCCCCAGCGTGATGGAGCCGCCACGTCTAAAGGACGGACAGCTTCATCATGGACTGGGATCTGAAAGAGATCCTGTTTCTGGATTCAGTGTGGCGGGCCAAATGGCCCGTAATGTCTGAAAATACCCTATGGATAATTTCAGACGTTACAGTACCACGGTCAACCACGGTGAACCCCCCGTGGTGGCTGCTGTAGCGTAACGTCTGTTGGGCCCAAAAGAGATTCCCACCAGATGTTCACCCCGGCAGGAATCTCTTTGATCACACTTCCAGCCCTCCGGGCGGCTGGAGCTCCGGAAGCATGGTCAAAGGGATTCCTGCCGGGGGTGAGCACCTGGCGGGAATCTCTTTTGGACCAAACAGACGTTACGGTACCACGGCCACCACGGTGGGGTTCACCATGGTTGACCGTGGTATCGTAATGGCTGTTACTGCCCCATGGCCCAGAATCAGCAGACAGTGGGTGTTTTCAGATGTGACAGGGCCAACTGGCCCCGTCATGAAAACAATAAATTCATCCCCCACCGGGATGACCCCATCACACCCTAACAGATGTGCCAGGGGAGGGGAAGGGGCCACGTGCTGCAACGTGCAGCCGCACGGCCCTGCCCCCTCCATGCTCCCCACCGCCCGCCCTCTGGGGAGATGGGCGGCCACCGCGGCCAATGCGGCCGCAGCGCTCACCCGCTTTGGCCACGGGCCGTAATCCCTGTGGGGATTCCACGCTGTGGCCGCCGTCCAGAAGTGATGGCGGGGTTCATCACTGCGGGGAATCACCTTCGCCACGCGATGGCCTCCGGTCCCGCCACTTCGGCCGCTTGCATGGCGAAAGTGATTCCCCGCCATGGTAACATCTGGGGGGAACATCCGTTCCCCCCAACAGACGTTCCGTGATCACAGCCACCACAGGGAATTGACTGTGGTTGACTGTGATCTCGTAATGTCTGAAAACACCCAGTAACGTCTGTTACCGCCACTGATTCTGGGCTTTGGCCCAGACCCTGGAACGTATCAGGTGCAGCGGCCATATTGGCTGCTGCGCTTGCCCGTCTCCCGGAGGGCGGGGGGCCGAGGAAGGTGGGCCGGGCTATGCGGCCACACGTTGCACCGCACAGACCCGCCCCCTTCCTCGATCCCCCTTTGGAATCAGCCGGCACATCTGTTGACCAGCTGCTCTGATTCCGGAGGGGGATGAAGATTTTATCCCGCGCCATGGCAAGCCTGCTGACCGGCACATCTGAAATCACCCTATGACTCTGCAAATGTGCAGGCTATTCTCAAGTACAGGGGAAAGGAAGCATATCTGTCTATTGAAATCCTCAATCCAGACTAGCAACTGTGAAGTGGTGTTGCTGCAATTTAATTTTTTAAGGGGAGGATTTCTTCACTCCCACCAATCCAGTCTGTCCATCTGGGCTTTGTATCATGTCTCAGCCTACTGGGCATGTGCTTGGCTATAATCCAAGATGAGATGATACTTTATGTCTAATTTCAAATCTAGTGGTTTTGTTTATTTTTATACTATTTTGTATTATTACAGTTGAATGCCTTAAATTTGCTACATTAAGGGTAATTTCAGACGTGACTTGATCACAGTCAATCACCCGTAAATCACAGTGGATTCAGGGTGGTGACTGTAGATAGTTTCAGACATTACAATATCACGGTCAACCACGGTGAACCCTCCATGGTGGCCGCAGTACCGTAATGTCTGTTGGGCCCAAAAGATATTCCCAACAGATGTTCACCCCCGGTGGCAATCTCTTTGACCACGTTTTTGGCCCTCCAGCCATCTGGTATTGTAACGTCTGTTACTGCCCCATGGCCCGGAATCAGTGGATGGTAATGTCTGTTACCACCGCTGATTATGGACCGTGGCCCAGACACTGGCCCATATTGGACGCCCGTCTCCCAGAGGGTGGGTGACTGGGGAGTATAGGGTGGTGGTGGGGCTGTGCGGTCGTGCCACGCGGCCGCACCCCCTCCCCCGATTCCCCTCTGGAATCAGCTGGCACGTCTGTTGACTGGCTGATCTGATTCCAGAGGGAGATGAAGAATTGACCATGCGCCGTGTCAAAAAGGGAGGCCAGCACATCTAAAATCACCCTGTGATCCCGTACATGTTTGTTTGAGCCCCGCCAGATGTTCACAATGAATTCCTGGTGGGGTTCAAAGCTAACCATGGTTCTGAGGTTGGTGCCGGCCCCATCTCCAGAACCATGGTTAGTTTGGCCATGCTCCAGGATGGGCCTGGGAATGGCCACGGGTAACGACTGTTACCCAGCCCCATCCCAAAATCAGGTCCCAACCACAAGACGGGATTGGGCGCAGCAGCCTGATTGGCCACTGTGACCACCTGTCTTGCCCGGCACGTCGTGCCGCTCAGTCCCGCTTCCTCCGAGATTCCCCACAGTGATCAGGCCAGCACGTCTGATGGATGGCCGGTATGATCACGGTCCAGGGTTCAGCGTGGCAGGCCGAAAGGTCCGTCACATCTGAAATTATCCCATGTGACACAATCAGTGAGAAAATTGACTGTTTGAAACATTCCAGGTATTTAATCCTATTGGCTCAGTGGAGCCAGGATTTCACCCAACCTGTTTAAATTGGATAGTGAGCAGGTGACCATACACTGTGGTCCTTTTTTGCAAATGTATAGTGCAGGCAATGCACACATCTAACTCACAGACCTAGTTGTTAACTTACTAAGGCAACCCTATCACAGCATTGAATTTTGTTATTGACTTTGGCCTACTGTAGAAAGTGGCCCTGCAAAACAAAGTCTGACTAAAAACTGGTGGTAAGATGCAGTCTTGGCCAATTCATTTCTCATTATTTACATTTTTGGAGTGTAAAATATTTTAGCTTCTGTTTATCATAGCTATTAGTAAAACCACATTGTTCACCCTCTTCAATTATAAGTAATGAAAAAATAATATAGCAGCCATGTTAAGTCATGTGTATATAGAGTGCTTGACATGTTATAAATTATATATTGTGTCAACTTACTTGCCTCACTAGAGATAGCTGAGCATGTTTATACAAGGTTCTGCTGGTAGCCTATATTTCCAAGACACAGCAGAACTGGCAGAAGAGCTTTGAAATCTGCATGTTTAGAGTGTGTGTCTGTGTGTCTGTTGTATGTGTGTATGTGTCTATGTGTGACTTGAAAATAGACTGGTTATTCCTCTTTTCATTCTAGAAATGTGATGGACTTAATTTCTCTTAGCCCTCATTACTTCTGCTGTCTAGAATGGATTTAAAAAAAAAAAAAAAAATTTGCCACTTAAAGCTTCATTTTTATTTGAATTGCAATAAGGTCAAAACAAAATTTCTTTGTGCAGTTAAGGAAATATTATGTATCTATATCCCTAGTTTGTGTAAGCATAGAAAGTTTTGCTATATTTATTTTTATTAGAAGTACTTCTTTTTACGAAAAGAAGAAATAACTCTAAGACCCTTTTCACACGAGTCGCAGCATGGGGGTGTCGGTGGTGTGCACTGGGTGGGTGGGAAGTTTTGACGGGCACACATCGACCGCCCCCCGCCACTACCCATCACTTACGCATGGAGGCACCTCTGTTTTGTCTAGTGCCTCCGTGTGTGGGGATGGGTATAGATGGGTGTGCATGCATGTGTGGGAGTGTGCACGCACACGCAACGGTGCACTTTAAACAAGACTCACTCATGCATGAACACCCAGATTTCTGGGTATTCACGCGTGGGTGCCGGCTGTGTAAAAAGGGCCTAAGGTCAGTAGTCCTTCACTTGGCATGCTATGCATATTTTTATGTTCAAGACCATTACAAAGGTTCTGTTTTGCTATTAATGGATTCGCCAATGTAGTTTTTAGTGTTTCTAGTGAGGACTTAATAATAATTCATGAATACCGACATTTATTTCTATTTTCTACATTTAAACAATACAAAACATTTTAAACATAATTCCTCCTGTGCTTTATAATCATATAAGAGCAAAGGATTTCGTGATATTTCCAAGCCTGTGTTTTTCCCCCTAAGTAGAAGACAAAGATTGGATTAAATCTGTCTCATAAAAGGAAAAGAGTTATGTTGATGCTCCTCTCAACTTTCCATTGGCATTGCTTTCTCAACTTTTATTTTAAGGCCTCTTTTATGTTAACCCTGAAGACAGCAGCTACAGTTCTTGGTTACATAGCTTTGTTAAGCAGATTGTAGTCTAGGCAGAATATTTACTTAAATTCCTTAAATAAGAGCCAAACTAGAGGTCTGGCAAAGTCATACAGGAAAGTCCTAGGATGAACTTGATGTTCCCTTTCTCTGGTAGCTAGTGAAGTCTGAACACATACTGTGCCCAGTTTTGTGGACACAACACACAACATCTAAAATAGTATCTTTCAATTTTGTTATGGTAGGATTGTAGCAAAGAATAGAGTCTGTGTACTTTTCCAGTTCAAGCAACTAGTTTGTTAGACTGCTTGAGGAGTTGGTTATTTACTGAATTTCAAGCTTAAATGATAAAACGTTCAGAATAGAGCAAACAAATTCCAAGCCACCTTGAAGTAAAATAGCAATATTCAGCAAGTAGTTACAAAATCTACAAAAAATCATTCCATTAGTTTAACTGTTTCACAAATAGAGCGTTAGTGCCAGAAGTATTTTTACATCCGTCCTGGATATGACAGCATGCCAGACAAAATGCTCTTTCTATTTAGAACTAGGCAAGTGTGTTTCATTTTGTTCCAGTTTAAGATTTTACTTATTTTGAGTTATGTTTGTTAATCAAAGTTCTAGCAATTAGACAATGGAAACAAATTAGTTTGCCATAGGTAAAATTCGCTGAGATAAAGAAGATTAATAAATGTAAACTAATTTACTGAATATTATTATGAATAGATTTTCTACTGCATTGCAAATCTTTATAGGTTGTATATTTATATGAACAACATCAACAGAATTACAGCAAAGTAGCAGAATATCAACTTTTTCTCAGAGATGGGCATGTTATAATGTACACCCTAGTCTGCAAAAGTGAAAATTGGCCTAATTCAGTCTTGTTTATGTGCGATTAAAAAACCCAACTATCATTAGCACAGCAAAGCTGAAGTGTTATTAAAGGGCATTATGCAACTGGAACTTCTTGGGCAATTAGAACAGAACACAGGCTGTATAGTAGACATTATTTTCCCTCCATAACCATACAGTAGACATGATTAGGCATGTCTGCATTCTGATTCTAATTGACTATCTTCCTTAACTAGACACCACTTATTAATGGACCTACATAGACTTTCTCTTATCTCATCTTTTTTTAAAAAAAAACCTAGTAAAGAAAATGTGTTCAAAAAAGAGTAAAACCAATTACATTTGGTAACACTGCATATATTTTTATTCATCACTACAAGAAGTAATGGAATATATATATCTTAGCATATATATTTATAACATCCGAATGAATGAGTGATATCTGGATAAATTATTAATTTTATATATATGTTTGGCAAATCTACATTGAAATGCATTTGAGCCATTGCTTACATATATTCCCACACACTCAATAAATATCTTTTGAATGTCTTGTTATAGCGTCACAGGTAAAAGTTTTAAAGTTTTTAGATAATTGTTTTGTGTAACAACAAACCCTAACAATAGCATTGAACAAATGTAGGCTTTCTTTATTTGTTTGCTTATACCCTTTGCCATGTTTCACACAAATATTAATATGTGATATGCTTGCTTGTACCTTTCTCTGCTATAATGTTGTCACTTCAGTATATTTTGCCTCTTAATGGAATCAGTGAGTATAGACTCTCCCCCCCTTTCTTTAATGGAGACTCCACTTCCTTTCTTCTTATGTCTGTCGACTTTTTCTCTTTCTCTTCTTGCAATGTTTAATCCTATTGACTCTCTTCCCTATCACCTCTAGCAGGGTGGTTTAGCTAGAATTTCATTAGGCACATTTTTTTCCCTTTCCTGTAATGAAGCTCTGTAGCTCTCATTCTTCTCCGCCAGCTCTTAGTTTACAGCATTCTTTCAATCTGTGCTCCTCCACTTGCTGTGTCTGTGACCATTGGAATGAACACCAATCCAAGTGCATTCCAAGTAGTGTAAAAGCTACATGAGCTGCAGTATCAAATCAGAAGAGAGAGGCTTGCTTAGAGTCTGTCTTTGAACCCTACTCCTACACAAAATTTTAAATCACTGTGAGACACATTTATTTTAGTTTTAAAAAACTAATTCCCTTAACACAAATGTGTGGAACAATAGAAACTGGGAATGTTTTAAAGTGGATTTGACAAATTGTGAATTGTTAATTTCTGCTTAAGATAAATGTTATGTTTAGCTAATTTTTTCTTTTTTAAAAAAAAAAAAATCTCTATTGCCAGAAGGTACTATATAACTTTAAGATGACTGAAGAATTTTTAATATTTGCTGTCCTCCTAATTATTTCTTGCTTAATGCACTGCTGTTAGCACAGGGATTATGAGTTAATAAAAATGTCATTGTATTAGTATATGAAACACAATATAATTTCCCCAAGATAATGATTAACATCATAAGGCCATAATAACAACATTCTTAGCAGTCAGCCCTAAATGCATTTGATTTTCATTTTTGTAAAAAATGTATAACAGAAATTTAAACTCCAAGATATTTCACATATTAATTTTTTTAATTAAAGAAACCACCTAGCTAAAGCAACCTCTTTTCTTTTTGATAGTTCAGAATTTTGTATACAGCTGCTATGCAAAACAGCATTATATTTAAGTCTTTCCAATTCATGTTTTCTAAACAGGCATAAGCATTCCCCAAAGCAACTTCTGTTAAACACATAAATAGACTGTGCTAACATAAATAATCTCTTTTGTTCAAAACAGTTGGAAAAGGTAATTAGTACATTATTAGGTCATAATTATGTAATTGTTCTGTTCAGATAAAGAAATGGTATCTTTTTTTTTCTTACAAGAGCTCTTGATTTGTTCCAAAGCTACAGCTGAGGCTGTTAGCATATATATATCTTTATAACATCCGAATGAATGAGTTATATCTGGATAAATTATTGATTCACTTTAGCATACTTCAGTAATTCAGAGCTGAAAACTCTGGCAGTCTATCTAATTATAGAATGATATAAATGAGTAGATTGAAGTTACCTACCACAGCAACAATTGCCCAGTCGAGGTCAAATACCCTCTTACTTTTCTACCTGAACACCTGCAAATTGAGCTGTATCCCATTCAGAATTTTAAGAACAGGTCCATTGTCACAGGAAGTAGAGTTTGTTTCTGAGAGAAAATTATGCCAGTTCTTCTGAATGAAAGACAAGGCTGTTATTACTCAAGGGATATTAGGCCTCACTGCTTTTTTGAGAAAACAAATTTGCTGTAACTTTATCTGTAATTTAGTACTTAATGGATGCAAATAGACTCTACATTGTATGGAACAGAAGAGAGAAAATGTGGGTTTGTTAAAGCCATAAAAGGGATGTGTAGCTATTATCTTTCCAAGGGAGGCCTTATCAAAGTCATAGCTTATAGGGGGAAATATTTTGGTTACAGTCATGGGAGTAAGCACCTGTTTTGAATTTTTCTTAAGAGTAATGTTGATGAAAAAGGAGTGTGTCTATCTTGTGCACATAAGAAAATTGCAAGTTCCCTGAAAGTAAGTCTCTGACATAACAGCTTAGCCAGTCAATGATAGTAGGATTAAAGACATTCCCAAAGTCATTCTTACAGAAGCTGAGCTTTCTTTCATACCCCCAATTAATAAAATAAAGTGTGTGGGTCTGTTTCATATTCTGCCTTCTTTTAGAGTAAAGCTCTAAAATGTACAATGTTTGTGTAAAATGCTTAAATGTAATTTGCCCTTCATTTTTTATCTTGTTAACCATTTGATAAGAGATGTGATTACCCATAAGCTTAGTAATACATTATTCTTAGGAAAGAACATTTGCAAGTAGTGCTTGCAAAAATCATTATATAAGATGGTCACCTTCAATCTAAATTGTGTTTGACCACTACAGCAAAACCTTTAAAAAAGAAAAAAAAATTGTGGAGATCATAATTTCCTTGAATTCTGAATAAATCATAGGGCAACTACAGCTGAGTTCAGCTTTGCAAATTTTGGAAGTTTGGACCTTAGTAATTAGCAAAGCTAGAGTTATGAGCTAAGAATCTAAAGCTAAGAGCTAAAGTTAAGAGCCAAGATAAAGAATCTAGGTCTTGAACAACTAGCAGCTGTCACTGGATAAAAACAGACATGCAGGTGGTGTGGCGACTCTCTGGCCCAGGGTGGGAAACCACAGCCAGCGTGGGTCGGGGAGGGGCACTGAACAAATGTGCCTGTGGCTAGAGAGTTGTCCTGCTGCCCATATGGCCCGGGTAGGGTAGGGAGCTAAACAAATGTGCGGATGGCCTGCACCCAGCACCCCATACATTGCCATGACTGACTGTGACAGTGCTCGGCCATGGTGGCCCCCATCATGGGGAAGGTATGGTGGGGCTGAACAGACATGCCAGCCCATGTTGGCCTGTGTGGGTGGCCCTTAGCCGCCTGCCATCCCAGGGCAACCCTGGGTTAACATCTGGCAGTGCCTAAACAGATGTGACAGTGGTTCCCCAGCCAAAGCAGGCCACCGTCACGTCTGTTTTTACCCACTGAGCAACACGTTTACTGTTCTTCCCTACCTCCAAAATGCTAGGCCTGCCACTGCCACATGGAAATGAAAAATGGGCTCCAATATTTAAACCTAAATCTCTTGTTTGGTAATATGTATCACTATTAAATCGCTGGGTTGCCATTCTACTGTGTTGTTCAAAATGCCTAGTTTATCTCCTGCTGGATGATTTTATGGAAAGAACACTCTGACCTCAACCAGTCAACTATAGATGTAGGTCCAAATCTGGAACAAATAAAACAGAAACAATTTTTTTATTTTGTAGCAGCAATGAATTTGTGTCACTATGGGTATTTTCAGACGTTATGAGATCACGCTCAACCACAGACAATCTCCTGTTGTGGGAATGGTCCCGTAATGTCTGTTTGAATCCCGCCAGAGGTTCACCACAGCGAACCTCTGGTGGAAATCAAAATAACCACGCTTTCGAGGATGGTCCAGGAACCATCTTCGAGAGCGTGGTCAAAGTGATTCCCGTCAGGGTTGAACATCCAGCGGGAATCACTTTGAGCCCCCAACAGACGTGACATTACCACGCTCAACCACAGAGGGATTCACCGTGGTTGAGCGTGGTAACGTCTCGTCTGGCCCCTGACCATGGCCCAGAATTGGCGGCCGTGCTCGCTGCCGATTCCGGGCCATGGTCAATGGGTATTTTCAGATGTGACGGGGCTCAATTCGCCCCGCCACGGAAACACCCTACGGATTCCCCGCCGGGGCCAATACGTAATGGCCAACAGATGTGTTGACTGCTCCCGGTGTGGAATCTGGGGGGCGGGGCCGTGTGGCACAATGTGTAGCCGCACGGCCCCACGCTCCCTAGGCCACCCACCCTCTTGGGAGATGGGCGGGCGCCGCAGCCAATGTGGCTGCAGTGCCTGTCCGCATTGACCACGGCCCGGAATCCCGCCACTGATTCCGGGCCATGGTAGAGGGCCAGACGTTACGGTTCCCTTGATCACAGGAGGGAATCACATTCAACATGCAAATGGAGATGGTCCAGCCAGGACCTCCGTTTGCATGTTGAATGTGATTCCTCCCCCGTGATTCACGGGGGTGAACATCTGGAGGGGAAAACTTCCATTCCCCCCAACAGATGTTACGGGATCATGATCATCATGTGGGGAATCACCGTGGTTGAGCGTGATCTCGTAACATCTGAAAATACCCAATACCCTGGGGGGCGGGCAGGCGGGTGCCGCAGCCGCATTGGCCGCAGCGCCCGCCCATCTCCCAAAGGACAGGTGGCCTCGGAAGCGTGGGGGTGGGGCTGTGCAGCTGCACATTGCACCATGCAGCCCCATCCCCTCCCCAATTCCCTGGTGGAATCTGCCGGCTCATCTGTTGATGGGCCAGTCTGATTCCGCCAGGGAATCATTTGGGTGATTCCGTGATGGGGCCAATAGGGCCCTCATCACGTCTGAAATTACCCTTTGTTATATCTTATCAGGAAAAGATTTCTAGTCCTGTTCCCACCCCTCCCCCAGCTTCATTCCCTGTCAAATGTGCCACAGAATACATTTGTTCTGAAAATATGGGATTATTGCTCACAATGAGGTACAATTTGGTGTTGTATCAGTGAAAAGTGATGTTACAAGTAATGCTTACAAGTAAAAGAGGCCACCTACAGTAATACTGTAGATTTAACAAAAAATAGTAATGAGTCCTGAGAAGGGTAAAAGGGCCAATGTAAAGGTTGTCTCTGAACTAGGGATGTAAATCAAACAAATGCTAAAATCAGCCTCAGTTGACTTTAATATAGAGTAGTCTCATGTACTTTTGTGTTATTTCCACATGTTACACTCTAGTAATACCATGATGCAGCTACAACACAGAGGGATGCATTGTTTGAAAAGGGGATTTTGTGTGGAGGTGTGCGCACTTCAAGCTTTAAAATAAATCTGTTTATTTTGGTTTATCTTCTAATTTATTTATTTTTTTAAAAAATATCTCTGCAGGCATTTGTTGACTGGTAAGCATCATGTCGGTCTCTATTGCATGACTCCTCTGTGTCCTTTCTCTTGGCATTATGCTGCAGTATTCTCTGGTTGGTATATTAATTCTAGTCCACCTTGATGCCAAACTGATCACTTATTGTTTTAGATTTCAGAATAAAATTCTCTGCCTTCCTCAAAAGTAAAATCAGAAATTCTTTTAAACAAATTGTTTAAGCACTCACATTTAGTTTTAGATTAATATAATCTCATTGCCAGACACTGATAGACTTCACACTCTTTGAAACCTTAAGTAATGGTGAGACCACGGTCAACCACAATGAATCCCCTGTGTTGGCCGT
Source organism: Sphenodon punctatus (assembly GCA_003113815.1). Lineage (NCBI taxonomy): Eukaryota > Metazoa > Chordata > Lepidosauria > Sphenodontia > Sphenodontidae > Sphenodon > Sphenodon punctatus. The sequence continues at coordinate 227,539 of QEPC01008742.1, forward strand.
GAGTCCCGTAACGTCTGTTTGCTCCCCGCCAGTGGTTCACCACAGTGAACCACTGGCGGGGATCAAAATGGTCAGGGTTATGGACCTCCAGCCGCCCGGAGGTCCAGAATCGTGGTTAGATTGGCCCTGATTTGGGATGGGTTAAACGTTATGTCTGTTATGTTTGGCCCATCCCGGATCATGGTCCCGACCACGGGACAGGATCAGGTGCAGCAGCCAGATTGGCTTTGAGGGCGGCCTGGGGAGTGCGGGGGGATGGGGCTGTGCAGCCATACGCCACTCCGTGCAGCCCTGCCCCCTCCCCGATCCCCGGTAGGAATCAGGCCGGCATGTCTAAAGGACAGCCGGACTGATTCCTGACCGGGATGGATCCCGGTGCGTGATTCAACATGGTGGGCCTCCAGGCCTGGTACGTCTGAAATTACCCCTTGTTAAGGTTTGTACTTACTCATCTTTAAGTACAGAACTTATGCGGCTATGTCCAGCCTTAGTGGACAGCATCACAGCATTTTTAGGGCTGATAGTTGAATACAAATTAGAAATTACTTCAGGAATGACCAGGGGAGTGTCAGGGTTTTAGAGTTCACCGTTGTGACAGATGCTTTTTTTTAAAGTAATGAGGTTTTAAAAAACAAATGTTTACCCAACAAAATAGAAATGAGATATTAGATTCATAAACAAAAAGCTTTATTGGTTTATGACAAGTAATCCATCTTTTTGCATTAGAACAGCATTCTGCACCAGAATATTTTCCATAGTTGATGATTTCTGAGTCAAAATTGTCATATGTTCTTTTATGGGTTTTAAAATTATGAAATCTAACAATCAAAGATCTTAGATCTTTAATAAAACAAATGCATTTGTTTACTTATTTATTTGCTTACTTATTGGGTAACGTGATGTGAAATCTCTGTAAAATAAGATTCTGGAAAATGCATCAAGGTCAAGGAAAATATAGCAAACAATGCAAGTTCCTCTGCTAGAAACTGTGTTGGAAAGAAGGGGGAAAGAATTTTTAGAATGCATATAAACTGAGTGCCAGGACAGTGATAAAGCATAAATAGAACCCCGTTATAAATATCAATGTAGTCTGCAGATGCAGAGAGAGAGGCCATTTTAAAATTAAAAACGTTATCTTCACATGCTAAACTGAGCTAGGAATGGATGCTCATTTTTTCCTGATTTTATTATTAGTTTTTGGCTGAAGGTTTATTTTACCTGATATTGATTGTTAGGTCTGGGATGCACGAGCTTAGGTTTTCCCATAACATCTGAGCTTGTGAGGTCTTTTTTGGGAGTGTGTGTGCAGTATTGTGGATATGTTCAGTTTAGGGAAATTCAGTTCTGCAAACATATTCCTTAAATCTGATCAGAAAAATGGCTTTGCACTATCTGTAACTGTATTATGAGCTACAGTAGGGTTCTTATGTTTGTTGCATGTTGATTAGCCCCAGGCAAGCAGCTGATAAGGAGGCTTGTATGTGTGATGTTAAATCTAGTTTGCCTAACTAGACTGCTAGTAGGAACTTTTAAAAAAATTATTGTTTCTTTAGCAAATTATGAACACTTGTACTAACCATGAACACAAAGCTTATGATACAATTAAAAACTGGATGGAACGAATAAAATATGGATGAGTTTAATCACAGGGAGAAGAAGTAACTTAAAATAAGTTACAGATTGCTACGTAGGAGGGATAAAAGTACTTTTAAGGAAATTAAATAATAATTTTAGAACAAATTTGTTATAAACATACTTTTAGTGTATATGCTTCTATCTTCATCATTCATTAATATGTCCTCTGAACAATTTAATTATAGTGAGCCATTTCTAATAAAAAAAGATTCAGGATTATCTCTTTAATTAAAATAGAATTGAGCTCATTTAATTATGATGTAATTATATTATTAAATACAGAAAAAGTCATAAAATAAAACCAACAATTGCTATATTAATGTACTTTTATTAAAAAAGTAGTGTTAATTTTTAAAATATTAAACAGATTATTAACTGAAAATCCTGATCAAATTATAATTACACCCCCCATTCCCCCCGAACTGTATCATTTCAGTAATGTCTGGGCTATAAAATTAGCTACCACATTCTTATCAATTAAGATGATCTTCTTAGTAATCTAAACATTAAAATATTATTGGTTGAAATCTATATGACTTTTGCGTGTCCAATCCTTACCTCTTTCTTCTAATATTTACACTTGTTCACCAATAGTTATTTTTTCCTCAAAATACTATTATTTAACATTAGTAGTAGTATCATAATTTATCCAGATTTTTTTCAGAAATTCAATTTAATCAATATGCTGCAATACAAGAAACATGAAAATAAAGTCCTTGGTTGATGTGTGCTAGGTAACTAACCATGGTGTTTGAACTTAATTAATATAGGTGAAGGTATGTCTTAATATTTATATGTGACAAACATACAGCAGTTCAGCTACATTGGCACTAAATGCCTCTCATTTTCAGATAATTCCACTCATGGCACATGTAATTATATTAAAATGTAATGAATTGTATTTGTGACAGATTGATATGCTCTGGTCACTGAATAAAAAAATCCTTTAAAGACAATAGTACTAAATATTGTGTTTTGATGGAGAAAAAACATAGTCTTTATTGTATAACACAAACATAATTTAATGTTCTTTGTATTTGTGCATTTTATTCAGCTTTGGAAAATAGTCAGTGATGGATGAGTGGGGTTTCCAAAATAATAAAGGCATTATAACTATTGGAAAGGTCAGAATGACCCTGTGCTGCAAGTCCTATGTGACATGTAACACTGTATATTACTTCCTTTGTCATTTAATGAAAAAGTATTATGATTTTTCTTGTATTCCTGTAATGTCCATAATATACCCATATTGTTCATACACATACTAATTCCCTGTCTAGAAATACTCACATTCTAAGAACCTGATGCAGCAAACTCTCGAATGGAAAGTTGCGTTGAAATCAGTAGGCTTGCTCTCATGAGTATAATTGCTCACATGCAGAGGTGCTTGCAGGATTGCACCTTTAGAAGGCAGGCAAGCAAACAACATGGGGGGGGGGCGTTATGATTAAAAATGGAATCAAAGTATCTTCTTTAAATTGTCTATAAATACATTGTCTAAGAGCCTCTCTTGGCATTACAGCATAATGGATGAGTGTCTTGAGAAGTCCCTTGAGCATCTTAAAATGTTATTTATAAACATAAACTCCTGTAAGTAATTTCTTAAACAGTGATTTCTTGCTGAATTAAAGAAGCTTATTTTATAATTTAGGGTTTCATTTGTATCCGTAATTGCAGGGGTGGGGAAATGACTGATACAATACAAGTGTAATGTCTTGATACCTGAAAATATTTCGGAAGACATTATATGATCTTCTAATCATTGTGATACGATATAGCAGTTGGAAAGATTTAGATGGTATTTAATTTTATGGTGACAGGGGAAAAAAGTGAATGTTATCAATTTAGGAGAATATTTTGCAAAAGAAAAATATTAGCTTGAAGATTTAGAGACGTCTTAAAATGGGTTAATAGAGAAGCTCTCTAGTGTACTTAAGTTCTTTTTTTTTTTTTTTGGTAGCAAGTTATCTTGTTTATCTGAGGATTATTTAACTGCTTTTATTTTGTCTTTAGATGAAATACATGGTATAATTGCTTATTAAAAAAAAAAAAATCCAGCATGATTTTTCAAGCTGTGCTGAATGTTATTTTCTACTTAAGCCTGTAGGTAGCACCATTGCATCACAAAAGTAGTCCTCTTCCTAGAGAGAAAATTATTTATTTAGGTTAGGAAGTCTTTACCAGTACGTGTCCTTAAAAGTGGCCTATACATTATATATTAATTTAGCTGGTCTTGTGGTCTTATTTATTTTTCAAAAAGATTATAGTCTTTTCTCTGTGACCGGATAGAGGTCGGGACTAGCAGCTTAGTCCAGTGTGTTGTTTTGAAATTTGAGAATATAATGATCTTGTCTCTAAAAAGTAAATGTTTGCTTAGTGTGTTACCTTTCAGGTAAAAACAAATCAGTGGTGTGGAGTTTTTCTATAAAGTTCTATAAAATATGTTTCTATGCAACAAACTTTGGTAGTTGCTCTATTTTCAACTCTAACAAGCCAAATGAATTATCTACCCAATTTATAAAACACTTAATCTTAACTCCTTTCATCCTTTTTGCTTTGGAACTGATCCAGCTCCCATTCAAATCCCTGGGTGCCCCCCCCCCACCAAATGTTTGGCTTGAATGTGAATGGGATTGATCCCTATAAACTTGTCCTTTTTAGGTTCTAACTATTTCCTGTAAAGTGTTCAAGTGCCCTTGACTTCCAGTGAAATAAGCATCTTCTCACAATCAGACTAGTTTGGATGACTGCTGTTGCTATTTAAAGTAGTTACATTTGCTGTTCTGTAATGATATAGAGTGAAATGCAATAAATAACATAAAACTTGAATTATTTCTGTTTGACAATCATCTTTCTAGAGACAAAATACATTTTTTATTTTTTTAAAAAAATTACGCGGCTATCAATGGTGCATGTTATTACAGCAGTATCAGATCAGCTGATAAACTGCACCAAATTCCCTCATTAACGCTGCATATGGCTCCATTTTGCACATTCTTTTTTATCATTTTCATTCCCAGAATGATAACCTCATGTTACTCTCAGGATACTGTGCTATCTTTTAATACAGGATGTTTCTCAGTTTCATTATTCTCCTAATCAATATGTACTACCAAAGAAGATTTGGTGATTGTTCTAACCAGTAATTATGGCTTGCTGAATAAACTTTTTGAGCTTTTTCTGTTTTATTAGTAATAATAATGCACTGAGAAAAATACTGTTTTGAAGTTCTCATGCATTTGTTGTATCTTGCCTATAAGAATGATGGGCTTTAATGATTACATTAGTTTCCTTTTATTCATTTATTTTTTGCCTAACATATGACAGCTGTGAAAGTAAAATTCATTGAAATTCACTAAGTGGGGTTCAAAAAAACTTACAAAGCCTGTATTAATATGTGTCTTTATTATTCCTTTGTCAATGTGCTGCACCATGGGATATTTGAGAAGGGAACACTACACATTTGAGAGAGCTTTCTATGAACAAGCTGTTTTCTAATCATATTATCTGTGCATTTGTGCGTATACTACAACATGCAAGTCAGATGCAGGTGGGAGGGAGCTAACCTTTGACTCAGTGTAGCAGCAAAAATATTTAAGACTATCAGCATGGGAGTTTTCAGCCTTTCATTGTCTCAATAGAATAGAATGTATCTTTATCTTGAAGGATAAGGACACAGATAGAACCCCCCATGCACACTACACCACTGTGTTCCTGGATTTTTATAAAATGTGAACCTCCTAATTTTCCAAATTGTAAAGGGAATTCAACATAAAAGAAACTGACAAGAATGTATTTTTGAAGAAATCTTGTGGCTATGTGTATGCTGTAAGGTTAACAAGATGAGCTTACTTGTTCTTGAAGACCCTGTTCAATTTGCAGTATTCATAGCCAAGTTAGAACTGCAGCTGATGACTGTATTCACAACAAATGTTCCTATCTTAACTAGTTAGGCAAGGGAGTCCTTTTCCAACATGGTAGTCCCCAACGGAAGAAAGAAGCCCAGAAAGAAGGATTTGTAATGACAGAGCTTTCATGAAAAGAAACAAAAACTAGTAGAGTAGAGGGAAATAAATTTGGTGTGTGGAGACTGAGGAGTCTTTTATATCTCTAGGTTAGGAAATCTATAGCTGCACTTGCTTTTCTTGTTGAAAGCTCTCTATTCATGCCATTGTAATAATGCATATTTCTTTTTTTGTTAGCTGTTTTACATGCAGCTCATACAAAGATCTTAATTAGCATAATGACAAGTGGCTAACCATGTACAGACATGGGTGTTTTTTTTCTATGTATCATATTCTCAAGTAGTTGATTTTTTTTTATTTCTTGCAACTGCTAGCAAAAAATCAGACAATACTAACTGAAACATGCGAGATCTATTCTCTCAAATTGTATTTCAGTTTGTTTGGAAAGAAGAATGGTGGTGGTAGTAGAGAAACTAGGTTGAAACAGGTATTTTGAATTTGTGTTTTGCTAGTTTTTTTTAAAAAGGTAATTATAAATGTTTTTGCAGCCATTTGCTTAGGTTACACAAGCTAAAACAAGGTGTGTGTCCTTCTACCTAGTGTCCACACTCTAGGGGTAATTTCAGATGTTACGTGATCACAGTCAACCACACTAAATCACAGATGATTCGGTGTGGTGACTGTGATCGCGCGAACGTCTGTGTGAGCCCCGCCAGATGTTCACCAAGGTGAATTTCTGTCGGGATTCAAAGCTAACCACGATTCTGAAGGTGAGGCCAGCCTCACCTCCAGAATTGTGGTTAGCTGGACCACGATCAGGAATGCAGTGAAGGTAATTGGAATAGAAGCTGCCCGGGGGGGGCACAAGAAGGAGCCGCCGGCAGTCCAAGCGGCTAGACTCACCTGCTCCATCTGGTCGGGAACTCCTGGGAGCTGCTGTGCTGCTGCTGCCACTGATCTTTCCATGCTGCCGCTCCGGAACCCCCCTGACCACCTGCGGGGAGAAACAACAGTCAGTACTGGGAGTTGGGGGAGCCAAGGAAGCCGGCACACCTGGGCTGGGTGCCCTGGGTTGACCCCCGAACCCAGAAGCTGCCCGGGGGGGGGCACAAGAAGGAGCTGCCAGCAGCTCCGCCACAGGCCACAAGCCGAAGGGTCATGGCCAAAGGGTGTGGTCCTTAGGGGCCCTTTGGGGACCTCAGGGGGACATGGGGGGGGATACTGGTTTAGTGAGTCATTTTAGTTGGGTTTAAAGGTGGGGAATTTGGGAAGAGTTGTTGAGGTAGGGGGTGACTGAAGTGTGGGATATTTAATGATGGGAGAAGTGAGAGGGGGGAGGTTCCCCCGGCACCTTTCCCTAGTGGCAGCAGGTGGGGGGGCCTTGCCTGACACCCAGTGGCATGGGAAGGTCAGGCGGGGAAGGGATAATGTGTCTGATACCGGCCCCTGGTGGCAGCAGGAAGGCCGGTCAGAAGAGGGGGGTTATGGGGTGAGGAAGGGGAGGAGAAATGGAAATGAGGGAGATAGGGAAATGGGATGGGGAAGGGAAGGGGTTGTAGGGGGGGAGATTCTGGAGAACCTTGGGCAAGCAGCCAAGGGGAAGGGGTCAGAAAGGAGTGGACTGAGGGGGAGGAACGGCTATAAGGGTGGTTGTGGGGTGAGGACGGAATGCTCCAAGGGGACAGGTGAAAGTATTCTTTGCTGCCATCATAGCGTCTGCAAAGTCACATCCAGTGGAGCTGTTCCTGGTGGTGTGGGGGCTGGTCAGTCCGGCCTCCCTCCGCCTGGATGGGGACTTGTCCCAGGCCCACTGTGAGGAGTTTGCCATCTACTTTGCAGACAAGATCATTCAGATCCAGAGTAACTTCGACACCGGATTGGTGGCAGTAGGTGAGGAGCGCAAGGTTATGGAGGCACCGTCTGGTTTACCTTCTTGGGATGAGTTTTAGGACTGTCTCTTATACACATCTAGATGTGTATAAGAGACAGCCTTGAGGACGGTGCTGGCGAGGGTAGTCAACGTGTCCCTTCGGCAGGGGAGAGTGTCACCCAGGCTCAAGGATGCTGTGGTGTGCCCCCTGATGAATAAGCCATCTTTGGATGTGGATGCACTCGCCAACTACCGACCCGTCTCTAATCTTCCCTTTTTAGGGAAGATTATTAAACGGGCGCTGGCAATACAGCTCCAGGCGCATCTGGATAACATTGGTTTCCTTGACCCTTTTCAGTCTGGGTTCCGTCCCAGCTATGGTACTGAGACCGCGTTGGTGGCCTTGATGGACTATCTCCACTGGGAGATGGACGCAGGATGTTCAACATTTCTGATCCTGCTAGATCTCTCAGCCGCCTGTGACACAGTGAACCATGGGCTGCTTCTGAGATGGCTGCGAGACCTGGGGGATCTGGTCGGGACTGTCCTTGAGTGGTTCTGCTCATTCCTCTTTAGGGGGGGTCCACCCTCTTGTAGCCCAGCAGGTTTGGAGTCTGGAAGTGCTTCTGGACTCAGACCTCCATCTGGATCGACAGGTCAAGGTGGTGGCTAAAGTCACCTTTCGCCAGTTGTATCTAGTGCGGAGGCTGCGTCCGTACATTTCCGGGCCCGATCTAGTGGCCACCCTCACCCATGCCTTCATCACCTCGAGACTAGACTAGACTACTGCAATGCGCTCTATGTGGGGCTTCCCTTGACAGTGGTCCGGAGGCTTCAGCTAGTGCAGAATGTGGCGGCCTGTCTCCTTACAAGGACAGGTCGGCAGGAGCACATAACGCCTGTGCTCCATACTCTGCACTGGCTGCCTATAGCATACCGAGCCAGATTCAAGATGTTAGTGTTGGTCTATAAAGCCCTGCATGTTCTGGGCTCCTCATACCTCAGGGACCGCCTCGCCCTCCATGCCTCAGATTGATCCCTTCAGTCCACCGGGGGTGCCTTTTTGGAGGTCCCCTGTGTAAAGTGGGGGGACTACAATGGAGAGGGAATTCTTGGTGGCCGGGCCGTGTCTTCGGAACTCCCTTCTAGAGGAAGACCGCCTGGTCCCAGGTCAGCTGGCTTTTCATCGAACCTGCAAGACTTGGCTGTTCACCCAGACCTTCGGAGGGGAGGGTGGGAGGGTGAGGTAGTTGGGGATAAATTTGGGGGTTTTAAAGATTTTTTACAAAGATTTTACAAAATAACCACAGTACATACATATGACTTACTCGCAGAGATGTTACAAAGAATAAATACCATTCAGGGAATGAATGTTACAAAGAATGAATACCATATTAATACATTTCCACCTCTGATTATAGAGGTCCAGAAATAAGGTTAAAATAAGAATAAAGGTAAAATAAGAAAGATCAACCAATTCCTTGGTCCTTATTCCTCAGTACCATCTAAGCCAACCTGTTGGACCAATTTTTTCCTCAAAAGGGAAGCTCTATAAAGCCAAATTTAGCGACCATCTTCGAGACGCAGGTAGATTTGTCTGACAGACAGTAGCTTAGACATTCATCTAACCTAAGGGGGGGGGTGGAGGCCTATCTCGTCCCACCTCTCCTGTCTGAGCACATCATATAAGGGGCAGGAGAGGAAATAATGGGTCAGATCCTCCACCTCCTCTGACCCACAAATACACATCCTTTGCTCACAGGGTTTTCCCGCATACCTCCCCAGTGTTACAGCTGATTCAAAACACTGGAACCGGAATGCTGTAAAGGCTCTTCTATGCTGATACTCCTAGATTTCTAACAAATAGGGGCTACCCTCCTTCAGAGGAAGAAAAGATCCATATAATGGGGCAGTATTAGCTAACAGGGCGGACGACCTCCCCACCTGCAATTCCATATCAAAAAGCCTCTCTTTTAGAATTTTGATACTAGTTTTCAAAGGGAATTCGGTTAAAAAGAGGAGTGATAAGCCCATAGAATTTAGTTGGTTTTTAACATAGTTCATCCAAGGAAAAGCCTTGGAAACAGCTTCCGATTTTATGGACCAATGTGTCTTCAGAGGTTACATTCAATTTTAGAGCATAGGATAGTAAACATTTCTTTAACTGAGCTTCCAGGCTGAGGGAACCCGTTTCCAGACTAACCAGTGCTGATGGGACACCTGCTGGGACCCCCAAGATTTTTTTCAAAAATTTCGTCTGCAGAGGTTCCAGTACTGCTGAGATTTTTGGGGAATACCCCCACACCTGTACCCCATAGGAAATTTTAGTAAGTATTTTCTTTTGGAAAACCTTGAAAGCTGGGGAGAAAAGGTGACCCCCTTTAGCATAAAAAAAACTTTTCCACAGTCATTATACTAATGCCCGCTTCTTGCTTTACCGAGTTAATATGGGGCTCCCAGGAACCATTATAAGAGAAAATTATCCCCAAATATTTAAAAAGGTGAACCTGCTCAATTCGTACACCATTTAAAAAACATGGCATTGGTTTTTAAATGGTCTGTATTTTTTAGCAAAGACCAAAATCTTTGTTTTTTGATAATTTATTCGTAGCCCTTGCTTAACACATTCACTTCCAAAATCTGATAGGAGCCTAGTTAAACCAAGTCTCGCCGTGGATAACAACGCGGTGTCATCTGCGTACATTAATAACGAGAGCCGCTGGCCAGCCATCTTGGGTGCCAGATAATCCCCATTATCACGGTGAGCTGTTTGCTATCGTGGACTTTGCTATCTTGAATAACTTTGTATTCTCTGTAAATTTTGCCATCTCACTGTTTACCCCCTTTCCCAAATCTTTAATGAATATATTACACAGAACTGCTTCAGAACTCCTTGAGGCACTCTGCTGCTCACCATGGTCCATTATGAAAACAGACCACCTATTCCTATCCTTTGTTTCTTTTTTTTTTTTTAACTGGTTACTGATCCATGAAAGGACCCTTTCTATTTAATTTTCATAAGAACCTTGGTACAGTGTTAACAGGAGACGCCCTCCCACTCGTGACTACCAGGGGCAATGCACCCCAATATCCATTGTTCCTTAAACTTCGGGGGGGGATTAGTCTAATTACATAAACCAGGATCTCCACGTGTTCAGAGGATCAGTCTGAGGAAAGTATGTGCTACAGACAGTTTACGTTACCCTCCCCAAATTACAGAAAGAGAGACAAGTGTTGAATAAAAACTGCAGCAGGTTTATTTCACACACACACAAAACAGAGAAACACAGCCCCGGTCTGGCTGGCAGGATTTAAAAAGGGAAAACACCAGCGGCTTGCGGGGAAAATGAAAGTACGGTATGAGAAGGGGGGAGGATTCCGGTGTTGGCTCAGCGATGGGGAGCGAGATAAAGCGAACGAGAGAGAGAAAGAGGACTTCCCCAATTGGCTGGGGAAGTCTGGACTTGTGGTTACCTTTCCTGGCCTGTTGAGACAAGACAAGCGGCCCATGGATCCAGCGGAGTTCGGGGGATGGAGGAAAGAAGAAGGGGCAGACCAAAGTCTGGGAGATCCCTTAACTCAGACATACACAGAGTGACTTGCATGCATCTGGGTCCCAAGGTTTCTCAGAGATTGAGGGGAAAACCAGGGGCAGTTATTGGATGCTAGATAAAGGGTTTTGGGAGGTTACGAAAGGTCGTTGGGTCATTTCTGTAATTTGGGGAGGGTAACATAAACTGTCTAGCACGTACTTTCCTCAGACTGATCCTCTGAATACGTGGAGACCCCGGTTTAAGTAATTAGACTAATTAAACTAAAGTAATTAGACTAAACCTCAGAAGGACCCCCTGGGACTTGCCACAGTACCCCGTTAGCTAGGTCTACTGTTAGCTGGGACTCCTTCAAAAATGAAGCCCCAATGATCCCCTTTTCTTTTTCTTTATGGACACAACTTTCAGTTGTTCCCTTCAGTTTGCCTAATTCAAAGGGAACCTTTTTCCATACCAGGGCTTCCTGAGTTTCCCCACCATAACTGCTGAGTGCCACTGTTTTACCAGAGGGTTCCCCTGCGTTGACCCAGTCTGGGTCCAAGATGTTGACGGAGGCCCCCTTGTCTACCAAGAGCTGGGCCAGAGTTCCCGGATTCCCAGTGCTGGCCTTTACATTGGGTTTCCCCCATCTATCTGGGTGTAGTTTTGCAACTACCTCGGGGGAACCCTTGGGAATCGGGTAGCCCTAGCAGACACTGTGGACCTCCTGCAACACTCGCTCCTGTTCCTGGGTCCTATTTCTAGTATCTGGGTCCTCAGACCCCATGGCCACTACTGGCTGGGAGGGAGCTTGACTAAACTCCTTCCCCCACTGTCTCCTTATTTCTATTGCAGCCTCTATTAAAACCTGCAGAGGCTGGAGATGGTACTGCCTCATATCCACCCCATAGGATTTCAATTCTCCCCACACATATGCCCAATAGGAGGACTCCTGATTGTTGACTCTAAGGGGTGGGTTGCTACCATAGTTTCCCTGGACCCCTTTCTGTGGGTAGCGGTTGGGTGGAGGGGTCACGGTTGGCATAGGGGAAGCTGAGGAGTGGGGGCCGCTATTCATAAGTGTAACCGCCTGGACTGGCTCTAGCTGCTGCTTGCGAGCAGTCCGTTTGGTTCCCCTCCACCCCCTCATCAGATCTGCCACCTGCTGGATACCCGTGGATAGCTCATCCCAGGTAACCTGTGACCGATCCATCCTCCCCATTGCCATTTTGATCAGGGGGGCAAGTCCTGCATATACAGCCTCTATGAAATCCCTAGAATAATACTGCATGACCCGCCTCCCATCCCTTTGCCCTGGAACCACCACCTCCGCTAAGGCCCCCAAAAGCTTCTTGCGAGCCACATAAGCCTCAGGCTGCTCCCCAGGAGCCTGTGTATCCAGGAAAAACAGCCTCTGCAGGCTCTGTCCTGGGAGCATGGCTCGCAGTACCGCCTTCATCCATTCGCCACAGTTGGCACCGTGGATGTCAGCCATATCGAGCCCCACTTCCAGGACATACGCATCTGCAGGCAATGCGCTCGCCTGTGCCAATTGTGTCAGATCTACCCCATCTGCAGTGGGATAGATTTGCCACACTCTCACCATCCAAGAAATGGCGGTTTCCTGATTCAGTGGGTCCACCTGCTCAGCAATAGCTTTCGTCTGAGTGGGGGTCCACCTAACCATTTCCCTAATTTCTTTGTGGGTCGCCCTCCCTTCTGCTCCGATACGATCCACGTCTCAGCTTACAATCGGGGCCACTGGCTCCAGTGCTTGCCAAGTGGGATTATACGGGGATTCAGGAATGGCGTCTCTAGGCAGATTGGGCTCTTTCTTAGGGAACAGTATGGACCCCACCCCAGGTAGATCTTCGACTCGCACGGCAGCTACCAAGCCTTTGTGCATGTCAAGTTTCCCCCACAGCTTCTCTATTGCTGATTTGCAGGCGTCATGGCTCACTGCAACTCTAGCAGTCTGGGTTTGCTCTGCCAGGAAGCGAGCTGCTGACTGGGCTTACCCTAGCTGTTCCTGTGATCCCTCTAACTCCTTCTCTGCGTGCTCTGCCCTAGCCAGTGACATAGCGTATTCCTCCTGAGCTTTCCTCAGGAAGGAGATTAAGTTCCACTTTTCGGCTACCAGCTCGCTCTTATCTCTCTCCAGCTCCTTACGCTGAGCCTCCCATTTCTACACCCTCTTTCCTTCTTTCCCTGCTCTTTCCCCCTCTGTCTCACATTTATGCCTAGTTTCCCTAAGCAGATCCCACAAGCACGCCACAGCGCCCAGGCTGCGCAGGCATCCCTTTTTCTGCCTCTGGGCTTAAACGTCTGGCAGTAACCATCATATGCTCTGCTAACGGATGTCACCGGGTCCTCGGTTTTAAAACAATCCGGCTTCCATGGGCATTCCCCCTTTTCCGCTGCCCATTTCTCTAATCTGATTGTTCCAGGCTCCTGGTGCAACATTTCCTCTACCTCCCAGGTATTAATTGCTTCCCCAGAGCTTGTTCTAGTATATCCCTCCTGTACCACCTCTACATTCCAGTAATACACCCCCGGGTGGCTTACACAGTCCAACCCCAACATAGTTTTATCAGTCGGGGGACCCCCACTAGGATCCCCAGACACAAGGCGGTCCAGGCCACTCCCAGACCAATAAGTTTGAATGCCCCCACCCGACATTATGGGCGAGAGACCCCAATATTCCCAGGGCTGTGCCGGCACCTCCCTGAGACCCCAAATGTCCCAACATTACCAATTCAAGACCACCCACACACTCCCGGGTGGGACCACAAGTCTCTATTAATTCAAGACCACCCGCTTACACATGGGTGGGACCACAAGTCTCTATTAATTCCACAACCCACTGCCCCAGACAATTCCTCTCCAACAAGCCAGACCCCAAATCCTTAAACCCACAGGTCCAGAGAAGAGAAAGGAGACACAGAGAGAGAAAAGAATAGAAGTTTGGGGGTTTCGGCTGACTGTAGCTATGCACGCCTCCGTGGACAATCCACCTGTGTCCTGTGTGGATTACCACGTGACTGCCCGCATTCTCCACCAGTCTGTTAACACCCCCTCCCACTCGTGGCTACTGGGGGCAATTTACCCCAATATCCACCATTCCTTAAACTTTTGGGGGGGGGGATTAGTCTAATTACTTAAACCAGGGTCTCCACATATTCAGAGGATCAGTCTGAGGAAAGTATGTGCTACAGACAGTTTATGTTACCCTCCCCAAATTACAGAAAGAGAGAGAGACAAGTGTTCAATAAAAACTGCAACAGGTTTATTTCACACACACACAAAACAGAGAAACACAGCCCCGGTCTGGCTGGTGGGATTTAAAAAGGGAAAACACAAATGGCTTGCGGGGAAAATGAAAGTACGGTATGAGGGGGGGGTTCCGGTGTCGGCTCAGCGATGGAGAGCGAGTGAGAGAGAGAGAGAGAGGGCTTCCCCAATTGGCTGGAAAAGTCTGGACCTGTGGTTACCTTTCCTTGCCTGTTGAGACGGGACAAGCAGCCCACGGATCCAGCGGAATTCGGTGGATGGAGGAAATAAGAAGGGGCAGACCAAAGTCTCAGTTGAGATCCCTCAACTAGGGCTGATGCGGCAGCAGCTTTTACCGCGCCGCGATTCCGTTCTGCTATTTCGGAATTGCCTGCGCCACACCGCGACATTTCTGCGGATATTCCGCTAATTCCGCCGGAATTCTGCAAAT
>QEPC01008742.1:252870-304845 GCA_003113815.1 Sphenodon punctatus
GATGTAATACTCCTCAAAGCGCCCCATGAAGAGATTAGCTATCTCTGGTGCTGCTGCACAACCCATGGCTATGCCACTTTTTTGTAAATAAAGTTGGTCTTCAAACTTAAAGCAGCTTTTTGTAAGAACTATCTCTGCTAATTGCATGAGAAAAAAGGTGGCTGGATGGATGCCATCATTGACATCCAAAGTCTCCTGAATGACTTCCAAGGCCACTTCTTGGGCTATGTTCGTATATAGAGCCACAACATCCATCGTCACAAGAATCAAATCTCTGGGGGCATTGATGATGTTCAAAAAAATCCTGCGAATCCCTGAGATAGGAAGGAAGCAGGGGGACCAATGGTTTGAGAAAAAAATCCAAAAATTGGGAAAGGGGTTCCAATATGGATCCATTCCCTGAAACAATGGGGCACCCTGGTGGATTGCTCCTGTTTTTATGAATTTTGGGTAGAATGTAAAATAATGGAATTCTATCTTCATTTTCCATTAAAAAATCATATTCTTTCTTACTGATAGTTCCTTCTATCCATTCCTCATATAGGACATCCTTAACTGTACCCTTGACAATGGTCCAAAAGTGTATATTGACTGGCTCGTAATAGACCCTATCTTGTAGTTGTCGGAGTACTTCTTGTTGATACTGAGCTTTATCTAGCATCACCACAGCCCCATCCTTATCTGCTGGTTTGATAACTATACTGGGATCTTTCCCCAAATTTGTTAAAGCTTGTTTTTCCATTTTATTCAAATTGTGCCATACATTCTTAGGGGACTAATTCTTTATATATTTGATCCTCAAACACTGTAATGTATGGGTTATTGGTAGGTGGTATGAAAGTGGATTTGGGGCCAAAAACTTTCTCCCCCCAATCCATCATTATTCTCATTACCAAACCAATCCCGTAGTGTATCTGGACTTTCAGAAGGCATTTGATAAGGTCCCTAATGAGAGACTCATAAGGAAATTAAAGAGTCATGGGATACGAGGCAGTGTCTTATTGTAGATTGGCAACTGGTTAACAGATAGGAAGCAAAGAGTAGGACCAAATGATCAGTTATCACAGTGGAGAGAAGTAAGTAGTGGAGTGCCCCAGGGACCTGTACTAGAATCGGTGTTGTTTAATATATTCATTAATGATCTGGAGTAAGGAGTAAAGAGTGAGGTGATCAAGTTTGTAGGTGACATAAAGTTATTCAAAGTAGTTAAAAGCCAAGCAGACTGTGAAAAATTGCAGGAGAATCTTGCAAGACTGGGTGACTGGGCATCCAAATGACAGATGAAATTTAATGTGGCCAAGTGCCAAATGATGCACATAAGGAAAAATAACCTGAACTATATGTATACAATGCTGGATTCTAAATTAGGAGTTACCACTCAGGAGAGAAATCTTGGAGTCATGGACAATACATTGAAATCTTTAGCTCAGTGTGCAGCGGCAGTCAAAAGAGCAAACAGAATGTTATGAATCATTTGGAAAGGGATAGAGACAAAACTGAAAATATCATAATGCTTCTAAATAGATCTATGGTATAACTGCACCTGGAATATTGTGTACAGTTCTGGTCGCCCCATCTCAAAAAAGACATAATAGAACTAAAAGTTACAGAGAAGGGCAACAAAAATGATCAAGAGTATGGAACGCCTCCCGTATGAAGAGAGGCTAGGGCTCTTCAGCTTGGAGAAGAGATGACCGAGAGGGGATCTGATAGAAGTTTATAAAATCATGACTGGTGTGGAATGCATAAATAGGGAGCAATAATATACCCTCTGTAAGACTACTAGAACAAGGGGACACTCCATGGAATTAACTGGTAGCAGATTTAAAAACAAATAAGCCAAAGTATTTTTTCACTCAGCGCACCATTAACTTGTGAAACTTACTGCCAGAGATAGTAGTCAAGGCTGGTAGTGTAGTTAAACTCTTGAAGGCTAGGTCCATTAATGACTATTAGCCAAGTAAGTTTTGGGAACGTAACCTCTTACTGTTGGAGGCTGGGACAACAGGGTGGATTGCCCATTGTGACCTGTTGGCTACTTCTCCCAAGAGGAAGAGATTGGACGCTGTCAGAGACAGGATGGTCAGCTTGATGGACCATTGGTCTGACCCAGTATGGCACTACTTATGTTCTTACCTTATGGCTCTTCCTTTTCAACATGATTGTCCAGAGCAGATGCACCCACCCACTTTTTCTGCAGTCCTTGATAGGTGTTGGGTTTCCAACAGTTTGATTGTTTTGGGTTTCATGCTAGCTACCTGTTTCAAGGGGCTGTGAAGTAATTTTTATTTCTCCTAGACTGGCCTTGGCAGGAATGGTGGTTTTTGCCCCACCTTTCTTGAAGCAACAACAACTCCCCCTCTCCTCTTGCTTTTAATTTATCTGATATTTTTACAGCTGGTTTTTATTTTGGCTTGGCAGGAGCCCACAAAAATTAAAGTACCTGGCCTACAAAACAGTAATATGTTTTATACAGGATAATAATATGTAATGTTTTGTACATGGGGAGAACACAGTCCCTTGGGCAAAGACAACCAGGGAGACTGGGCTGATCCCAAAAATGGTTCACTCCTTGAGAAGTTGCAGCCAAGACCCCCACCCTTTCCCTCAACTCAGAGCAAAGAGGTGCATCCTGCAAGAAAAAAGTAATTGTAGAGTCCCTCCTAGTGAATAAGCTGTGTATGGCTACGGTGAACTTTGGTCTTCCCAATAATGGTTCAAGGAGTGGGAGCCAATGCTGCTATTGACTTAGGGAGCCAGATTTAATTGGCCAAGGATCTTTGGTAAACCATGAGTGTCTGCAGTGGATTAGGATGTTCTACTGATTCCCACATTAGCTCATGAAAGCTTATAAAGCTGTGGCATTGTTAAATTCTCTGCACATATGCTTGTCTTTCTTCCCTCAGTGTGATATCTGCTATTCCTTTATCTTAAATGCTTGGAAGATGTTAGGAAATAGCATGAGTGGTTTTTGTCTTGCTGCCATCAAGAAACTTTTTTAAAGGTGTGTCCTTAAATCGGCGAAAACATGTCACTAATTTTTTTAAAAAAAATTGAATTTATTTTTTATAGTCTTTTTTATTTTTAAAAAAAGAGATAGATAGAAAAGATTATGCCTTACATAGGCCATTGCCTTTCCACTCCACAGTGGAGATCCTTACCCTCACAATGGCAAAATATTTGTGAAGTAGATGTTTACACTTATACACACTCTTGTGAAGTAATATGCTTGTAACTACAGAATATATATCAAGACTTCTGTATATTTCTTTTAAGCTTGCAAAAAGGCGAGTTAAAAGTGAAATAGACTTTGGATAAAAACAGACGTGATGGCTGCATGGCGGGGGCCCGACCAAACCTGGGGAGGAAAACCATGGCGGACATGGTCTGAGTCAGGTCAGAACTCTGAACGAACATGCGTGCAACTGGGGAGGGCAGGGTGAAGCATAAACAAGCAGCTGGCTGGTCTAGCCCCTGCACCCCGTCCTCCGCCATGACGGCCGGTTGGCAGCCTATCAATAGACATGTTGATGTCTGATGTTTAGCCCAGGCAGCTGGGCGGCTTTAGGTCGGACTGTGACCTCAGAGGTTTTCCAAGGTCACAGCCCGGGCTAGCCACCAACATAGCCAAGGCCAGTCCTGGGCCAACATCTAGCGGCACCTGCACAGACATGCAGGTAAGGTCCGTGACAAAGTGGGCCATAGCAGGCCACTGTCATTTTAGTTTTTACCCTTTGTTAAATTTTATTTATTTTAAATAGTATGTTGAAGTCTTATTTATATTTTTCTGGGAAATGAAATCACCAAATGACAGTCATTCCATTTCTCAGCTGTTTTAATGTTACCTCTTGTTTTGTTCTTTTTCTTTTTCACATATGTGCAGAAGCTTCCTTTCCAAGTCTGTTTAAGCACTGCAGGACCCAAATCAAGCTAACCGACAACACAGCCATACATAACACAGTTAGTTAATTAGCTGAAATAGATTATCCCCTGGTGTGTGCCATAATGTTTGTGGTAACTTCTAGTGTGCAGAGTTGCTGAGAATTTCATGTTTATTTTCATGTATTGAAGCAAATTCTCAGTGTGTCTTTAAATTACCTCCTTGGGGGTGTTTTTCCTGTGCTAATCCTGACAGAATCTTCCTGCCAGATATGCCCATCATCAAGAAAAGTAGAACACTACACATACAGGAACCTCTGTGCTTGGGGCTGTATGCAAATTTAATGCCCGTCTCATTTCTGTTTCTCTTACATGGATGACAGACATTTTAACAATAACTTCCACATTTCCCTATGGGAATCGCATTGGATTTCTGTATGTATATGAGTGCACAGATACGTTTGTTTTGCATGTGTGTTTGAATAGAATATCAGGGACATATATACATACAAATGTGTTTTATAGTCATTTTTACACACATTTATGCAAAGGTAAAACGTATAGAAGAGTGCTGTGTCAAGACAGGAAACAGTCGAGCCTCTCTTTATCAGAGATATATCTAGATCCCAGGGAGACTAATCAGTTACTAAAAAATAGATAGGGTGGAAAAGTAGCGATAAACAAGAAATCTACACTGAAAAATAATTATGCAACATTTGGGGGTTTCTGCCGTCATAAGGTGGTGAGAAGCAACAGCATAGGAAATGAGCTTTTGTTTTCTGATGTTTGAAAGAGGCACAGGAAGAGCAAATGATATTCCAACAATTGCAAATATAGCTTTCTCCACGTATGTCACAATCTTCATGACTGACTCCAGATTCTTGACTGAAATGAATTCTCACTGTTGCTGAGGTTGTTTGGGAGAATAAGGAGTTGTTTAAGATGCTGCTAAATTAAGTATTCCTACACCTTAAAGACAGTAGCCTATATTTTAAAGCTTGGATACTTAAAGTTAGGTACCAGAATAAAAAATGTCACAGGCACTGAGCACTGTGAACTCCTTTTCTCAAGCTTCTCACCTGCACAAGCCAAACATATAAACTTCCTTAAGGAGAGCAGTACATGCAGTTTGAAATCTTTGTCCTAAAGTTACAGACAAAACACATGGCTCTGCCTTACCCTTACTATGCCCTTTGGTAATTTAAATTTAGACTTTAGTCACTAGTTATTCCTGTGACAGTTTATTAGATTGTAAACAGTGAGTAGTGATTTTTCCTTTTCTGTGTTTTGTACAGCTCCTAGTGCATTGTTGGCACTTAGGCCCTTTTTACACGGTGCTCTCCCACTCAGAAATCTAAATGTTCATGAGTGAAAGAGGCCCGTGTGAAGGACGTGGTGCGTGCGTGTGTGGTAAATGAGGGTGCATGTGCGCTTCTGCCAAACATGCATCCCCATGCACCCCCCACTCATCTTTACACATGGAGCAACCAGGGGAAATGGCGGTTGCTCCGTGCATCGGGATGCTGTGCACCTGTATGCACACCCCGCCCACCCACTGCGCATGCACTGGTGTGCCCATGGACCCCCACCCCCACTCTGCAGGGGGTATGTAAAGAAGACCTTAATAAATGTTATATAATGTGCTAATACTAAGCAAATACTTAATATCTTGTGAACAGAAGCCTATAGGCAGTACAGTTGAAACAGCTATTTAATAGGAACCTAGCAAATGGTAGAGGCTTTGCAAATATTCTGAGGAAGGTTGAAACATTCATAGGAACTATATGGAAGAAGGTATAATTGTGGTGAATACTGTTTACGTTTTATTTTAATCTTTTCGTTACTTGAATTTTTCTCTGCGATTTTTTTATCCCCTTTAGGCTAAATTTGTTTTTAATAAACAATTCCCCCCCCCCCAGTAACTCCATTGTTATAATCTGCAGCTTTAAAAATAATTATTACTACCCTTTGTGTTTTTTATTTAGAGATAAATCTCAAGAATCATTTCTACTTTTCTTTTTTTCTCACTGAGCAAGAAGACAGAGACTGTAATGGAATTATACTGCCACAAGATAGATAGATAGATAGATAGATAGATAGATAGATAGATAGATAGATAGATGGTTTATTATTGGCTAGCTTTCGCCTTTGCCACCAAAAACATACACAATACAAGGTATACAACATATACAAGATATAAAGCAAAATGCATAACAATATGCCCAGCATTCATTATACTTTACATTTGCAGCCACTCCAATATTTCCGAAAACAAAATGTCTTATATCACGGGAATATCCCAATATTTAATGACTCATGGTGAGATAATTGGTCTGATGTATTTATTTCTACTAGCCTTCACTCTCATAGCCGGTTACACCAAATCATTCTCTCATTTAATCATCCGGTCATCTCAATCCAATTGTCAAGCCAGCAGAGACAGGCTACGTATCCCCTTTTTCCTGTCCTATATATCAAGGCAGAAATAGGCCAGAGGCTGTATTTAAGCCAAGGGCCAGTAACCATTTCAAACCATATGCCCTCTTTTCGATGCCAATAAGACAAAGGAAGCCAGTGCCTTAACTGCCTCTTCCTGGGAGAGAGTGAGTAGATATAGATAAGAGCACTCATCTCCAAACGAAAGTCCATTAGTCATCAAAAGGGCCAACCAAACTGATCGTAAGTCTTGAAAGACAGGGCACCTCAACACCAAGTGTTCGATGTCCCCAATCTCCCCTATGGGACAATTGCAAAGCCTCTGGACCAAGGGGATACCCTGTATCCTGCCCCTAGTGACTGCCATTGGGACTAGCTGGAAGCGCAGGTAGGTGTAAGCTCGCCGTAAATTTGGATGAATTAGTTGATCCAGATAGAGTTCAAAGGAAAAAGTAGGTTTGAATTGACTTAACCTTGGGGCTACTTTCCATGAGTTAACAATACTCATATCCTCTTGCTGATCAACATCTCTAATCCTCCCACATATTTCAGATTTTATTTCTGTCAGACTTTTCCATTGAAAATAAGCGAATTAGAAGCCCAAGATGTTCATCAACCGCCCCAAGAAGACAATCCAAGGATGACTCCTAGGACCTACATATACTAGCATTTCCCTAAGACAGCCTAAAGTCAAGGCTTTCTCTTCCTGCTGTAACAGCCTTACCCAGTATCTTACAAAAGCCATCCTTGCCAGAGCTTGGATAGAGAGAGTGCCAGTCTCAGCTCTTAAGATAGCCCCTGGGACACTTGGCCCCACTCTCATCAATTTTCTCAGGAATTAATTTTGGACCCGTTCCAGGATCAAGGTATTAGGGAATGGGACGAGTTCCATCCCAAACCCTAGTATAGCAGGAATTTTGGCTTGGTACACTTTAAGAAAGGTAGATATTGGAACTCCCTTAGATAAATACATGGCCCTGGACAGCGTTCTGACTGCCGTATGTGCCTTAGCTGCTCTGGTTTGAAGGTGCAAATTCCACGACCCCCGATTTGAGAGGGTAACTCCTAGGTAGTTAAATGAAGTAACTACAGCCATCCTACCCAGGCTAGTAACCCAATCCGGGGACCAGATTTTCCCCCCCACAATCAATATTTTAGACTTGGAGGCATTAACCTCCAAGCCATTATTGGAGCAAAATTGTCCAAAGGCTTCCAGAACCCTTCTCATACCTTTTTCTGTTTGTGTAAGAAAAACCAAGTCATCTGCAAACTGTACAAAACTAACAAAAGTCTTTCCAATCTTAGCCGCATGAGATTCTTCAGGCTTGATATACTTGCCCAAATCTGATATATATAGGATAAAGAGGAGAGGGGCCAGGACGCACCCCTGCCGAACACCTCTCTTTATCGAAATTGGTACTCCTGTAGATGTTCCCCTCCCCACTTTAATCCTTGCCTCGTTGTTAGAGTACAGTTGAAATATTAAAGCAAGCAATCTACTCTCTATACCTAGGTTCTTAAGTTTGGTCCATAAATTTGCCCTTGGGACACTATCAAAAGCTTTTGTCAGATCCATAAAAGCTAGATATAAATGACCCTTCCTGATCTTACCATATTTGTGCATAAGATGTTGTACAATATAACAACAATCAGTTGTTGATTTACCTCTAACAAAGCCAGATTGTTCCAAGGGTACCAAAGCTCCATTCTCAACCCATTTGTCCAAGTGGGTGAGAAGAATCTTGGCAAACAGCTTACCCACTACTGATATTAAACTTATGGGCTGATAACATGATGGGTCTCTCCGTTTCCCTTTTTTGAATATGGGGACTATCAGGCTTTGCACCCAGGACACAGGGACCCTCCCTGCTCTACCTACTTGCAGGAAAAAGATGGAGAAGACCTTTGCCCACCAATTAGGGGTTGCCTGTAAAATTTCGGCCGTGATACTGTCAGGCCCTGGGGCCCTATTTGTTTTCAGACTTAATATAACTTTGAAAATCAATTGATGGGGAAATTCTTCCGGATGCCAGATCCAAGGAGCACCCTTCTCCCAATAAGGAGCCACACTCTCTTCCCCCGCCTGGCACTCAGAGTACAGATCCTTGAAAAAAGACTCCCAATCTGAACAAGAGACTTCTGACCCTACATACTGCCACAAAGAGAGAGACAAAATCTAATCTTTGGTGAACTATTGAAAGGTAGTTTTCACCAAAATCTCCATACAGAAAAGTTCACTCAATAATAATAATAATAATAATAATAATAATAAATAATAATTTAGGAATTTGAGTGTATTATGCAGACATCTTTAGAGCTAGTAATATTTTTTCATTCTTAAAAGCATATGTTAAATATGAGTTTAGTTTCTTATCTCAATGTTACCTGCACTAAAATCATTTTTAATATTTAATTAAATTAAAGAAAGCATATCATAATTGGGGCATACGAAGCATAATTTATTATACCTAGTAAATTTTTAGGATAAGCATTATTTACACAAATAAAATTCAAGCACTTGGTATTGAATAATATGCAACTGAAATGTCTAGGATGAAAGAAGTGATATGATTAGATGATGAGGTTTTGACATTGCCCTTATTTTATTATAGCTACACAGGTTGATTAGCATCATAACATAAGAATACATTTACATATGATTAAAGTACAGATATTTCAGGATTCAAAATTCAGGTTGATGCAGTACATTTTTACATCTACTGAGTTTGCTACTTTTTTGTGCAT
This sequence comes from Sphenodon punctatus, assembly GCA_003113815.1. NCBI lineage: Eukaryota > Metazoa > Chordata > Lepidosauria > Sphenodontia > Sphenodontidae > Sphenodon > Sphenodon punctatus. The sequence continues at coordinate 261,931 of QEPC01008742.1, forward strand.
TATATTGTTTTCTCTTTATTGGTTGCATTTCTTTGACTGCCTTCTTCCCCTTTCCAAAGGCTATTTCCAACTCTCTGGGGTTGCAGTCCTATTGATATGACGGCATATCTCAAATAGTTGAAACAAACAGTGGAGGCTCTGTTACCACATCACTGTACACCCTGGCAAAATTCTGCCACCACTGAAGTGAATGGCAACATTTTCATTAACCTCATCAAGGTCAGGATCTCATGCTATTTTTATAGTTATTGTAGTCCTTAATCCACCCGAGGAAGATAAATTAGGGAATGACTTCTTCATTCCCCTCAACCTTCCCCCACTTCACTCCCCTCCTCTTCCACTAGCACCTGTCACCCTTTCCTCTTTTTCTAAAGTTACCAAAGAGGAAATCGCCCACCTTCTCTCCTCCTCCAAAGTTCCCACTTGTTCTTCTGAACTTATCCCCACCATCTCCTCTGTTCTGTCTCCCCTGTGGTTATCCCCACCATCTGTTAGAGCCTCAATTTATCACTTTCCACTGCAACCATTCCTGCTGCCTTTAAACATGCTGTGGTCACACCACTGCTCAAAAAAACTTCATTAGACCCTACTTGTCTTGCTAACTACCATCCCATCTGCCCTCCTCCCCTTTGCATCCAAACTGTTTGTGTGTGCTGTACTGCTGTTCATCTAAGCTGCATGGACTTCCTTACAACTCAGGCCATTCTAGATTCACTCCAATCTGGATTCCGCCCACTTCATTCCAAGGAGAAAGCCCTTGTCAAAGTCCCCAACAATCCATAATTTCAGCCCATTTTAATTATTGTTATTGTTTTAGAGAACCTGAAAAATTGTCAAGCCATGGGGTAATTTCAGACGTGATGGTCCCGGAGGCCTGCCACACTGAACCCTAGACCAGGATCCGTCTTGGGTCCCAGTCCGTGATCAGGTCGGCTGTTCTGTAGACGTGCCAGTCTGATCTCTACCGGTGTTCAGGAAGGGGGCAGGACTGCACGGCACAACCTGCGGCTGCTCGGCCCCGCCCCCTTGTGCTCCCTCAGCCACCTGGCCACGGGGAGACAGACGGGCGCAGCAGTCAATGAAGCTCCTGCGCCTGATCCCATACCGTGGTTATGGGCATGATTCCGGAAAGGGGCAAGGTAACTGATGTTACTTTTGCCCCTTTCCTGATCATGGCCAATCTAACCACGGTTCTGGACCTGTGGCTGGCCACAGGTCCAGAACTGTGGTTAGCTTTGACCCCCACCAGAAATTCACCGTGGTAAACATCTGGCGGGGGTCAAACAGACATTCATGGACTCTCCACCACCACAGGGGATCCACTGTGATGGGAATCCACAAAGGTGATTTTGTAACATCTGAAATTACCCATGGTATTAGCAATAAAATATAAAATCACCAAGCAGAATTTTAGATAGCATTTTTAATCCTTAGTTAGTTTTAAATAAATCCTATGCAACTAATATAAAATATATCCTTGAACGTAAAAGTAAAATATGTGTAACCATTGTACTAATGGTCCAGTACTATGCAGTCGGTCTGAGGTATATACTTAGCCATTAATCTTCCCTGGACAAAGAAACCTCATAAAAATGCTTTTTAGCTCACAGCACTTCAGTTATAGTCAGTACATTCCAGCAGATTTTGTTAGAAACTGCACCTTATCCAAAACTTTAAGGAAATTACCACATACCTCTGGGAGGCGGGTTCGATTCGTGAGATGGGACAGATGGTGTGTTTCTGTCCCACTCACTGGTCTTCAGGCAGGTGGTGAGGTGATTAAGGATCAGAGGACCCCTGGCCTCGGCTTGATGCTGATAAATGCGGTAGTTAATAAGTCAACTGCAGTCCAGGAGTTGATCCTGGCTGCCAGTAGGCTTCCGGGCCCAATTCAGGGTGTTGTTGTTGACTTTTAAAGCCCTAAACGGCTTGGGCCCCGCCTATCTGCAGAACTGCCTCACCCTCCAGGTCCTGGAGCGGCCTCTGTGGTTGGCTGGCGGCGCCCTCCTCGAGGTCCCGGGTGTCCACTATGAGGAGGGTGTTCTCCGTGGCTATGCCATGGCTGTGGAACTCCCTCCTGTTGGAGATCCGCTTAGCTGCCAGGCTCCCCTCTTTCTGCAGACAATGTAAGACCTGGCTGTTCTGCCAGGCCTTTCCCGTGGGAAATGGGTTGGGGTAGGGTAGGGTAGGGGGGGATGGGGTTTTATATTGTTTTTTAATTGAATTGCTACTGTTTGTTTTTATGTTTTTAAATGTTTTTAATACGTTGTGAGCCACCCCGAGATGCCTGAGGCAGGAGGGGGTGGCATACATCCACTGTATTTATTTGGCAAAATAGCTTTCGCCATAGCCATTTAAAACAATTTACAAATAAATAAAATAAAATACGAATAAAACACAAAAGACAGAATATCCAGTATACAAAAGGGGGTCATCCCATAGCTTCCAACAAGGGGAGCCACCATAATCCACCACATTAAATAAAATGGCAATAGCCGATCAACAATCATATTCATAGACATTATATTATTCACACATTGAACAACAACAACGCATTACCCCTATTTTCCTGTCCTAGATCCTAAATCTTAGATCTTAAATCGAGATGGTAAAGCTAGGGAGGAAAACACTCCTAAGCACAGAAATACCAACACTCCCATGACCTGACACAGTATGCATAAGCAGCGACACAGACCTTACTTGTCCTGCACCACCACAATCCTGTTAGTATAAAGAATTCAACCATGGTGGCATTCATACCTTCCCTTCATGGGGCAAGTGCCAAAACACTTATGCCATGTCAAGATAGGTGCCTATAAATATCACGGGCCATAAGAGCTGTAATAGTAATTAAATCAGGGGACTTAAAGGAAGCTATACGTTTCATTGATTGAACTGAGGTTGGGCACACTCCTGGGCCAATCCCAGCCGGAAAGGGTGGCATACATTTTTTAATATAAATAAAATAAATGAATACCCTAGAAACAGCATCTACCACCTTATTGGACAATGATGAGGTATAATACTAAGGTATTAACTACATACAGAGTTTTTTATTCCCACTAACTGTATTGTGTGGGGAAAGACTGTCCATCCAAGTTTTGAAAACATGGTTTACCTTTAGCCTGATACAGCCATTATGGTATAAAGGAGAAGGTAAAATGCTGATCATGTTTTGTTACTAAACCTAGCTTTTTGGTGTTTTCTTGTAAGGTTTACACTAGACCCTGAAAGATGCTTCACACATTGGTTAACTGCAAATGAAGCCATCAGAACAATTTTTAAAAATAAAAAATAAAAATAATGATGGCTATTTTTAAAGATGTCTTTTCACTGTAAAACTATCCATCATTAGAAAAAAATGTAAGTGTATAGAAACAGCAAAGGGCTCTAGAAAGAAAAATGTGAGATGATATATATTTAATATCACCTTTTTTCAATTGAAGATGGAGATTGCAGAATGATGTCTTGCAGTGTCAGTCTAAAATATCCTAAAGTGAAAACCTGGGGCTTTTTTTAAAAACTCTGATATTTTACACTGTACCCAACTGATTTTTTGGGCAGGCTTTTAACTGCCTGCCGGTTCTGGTTTCTGTTCATTCTTTCTTCAACTTAACTCCTCTGCATGTGAGTGAGGTAATAAGAAAAAAACAGATTAATCAAATGTTGTAAAATACAGTTGACTCGACTGAAGACAAATCTGTTCGAAGCCACAGAAAGATGTGACACAAATGATGACATGGGTTAAGCAGAGGGAAGTGGCATGAGAGTGAGATATTTGGTCAAAGTGCATTTTGCCTGTAATGTAGAGATTAGAGCTAACTGCTTCCAGCATATAAAAAATGTATATTTTTTACTTATATAATGCCAGTAATGTACCTGGTGCTGTACAATCAGTAGTTATAGACAACTCCCTACCTCTAGGGGACAAAGGAAGGGAGACAAGGGAGAGGGGAACATAGAAAGAGACAAGGATACATTCATGAAGTTGATAAGGTGCAAGTGCACGTGCTTAATAAATAATAATAATAATAATAATAAATATTTATTTCTATATAGCAGCCCCCTGCCATAGCACTTGGAGCACTTCACAAGAACTAATTCACTTTGATAATCCTCACAAGAGCCCCGCGTGGTAGGCTAGGCTGAGAGAATAATGTGACTGGCCCAAGGTCACTCAGTAAGTTTCTGATGAAGGCAAGACTTGAACTGGGGTTCCCCCTCCCAGTTCAAGTACTGCGTGCTTAGCCATTACACCACACTGGCTCTCTAATATAGGGTGTTTTCACACGTGACCGTATTAAGCGCTTCCATGCTGTAATCCTGCCTAGAGTGCGGTACTAAAGGGCCCTCACTCTGGGCAGGATTTGGTGCAGCCGTCGAACAAACATGACGGGGTGGGGAGAGGGCAGGGCCACACACAGATGTGTTTCTGCATGGCCCCAACCCCATGCTGATTAAAGCAGCTTGCCCCCCTTCCTGATGGGTGGCCACAGTGGCCTATGAGGCCACCATGGCTGTCCAGAAGCACCGCCCAGGCTAAGTGCCACCATGAGCCGTGCTACAGCCCAGGCCAACATCTGCTGGCTGTGTTAGACATGCTGGCAGCATGGATTTCCACACGTGGCAAAGTGTGGAAATCCGTGCTATCATCACATCTGAAAACACCCATAGTTACAGGGAAGAGAATAACTCTAAGTGAAGGAGGGAGAGGAGGCATCCATGGCCTGGGGGGCAGCAAGAGAGTAGAGGTGAATACTGTTTGAGAAGCAAGGGAGTCATGAGCAGGCAGAGGAGGAATGAACTTCCAGGGCAGGAATGTGGTGGGAAACAAGGGCAGAGAAAGATGGTGGAGGAAGGCCACGAAGAGCCTTGAAGGTAAAGACATGGAACTTGTGCTGAATACGTTCAGGTAGAGGGAGCCAGTGTAGGCTGTGAAGAAATGCTGAGCATGTAAGTTAAGATAACGTTAAGTTGGGTAGATTGAAGGGTTAAAGTGTCATAGAAGGGAGGTAGGATTTGATTATGTCATTAGAGGAGTAGGGCTTAGCCAATGGATTTAAAGGTAGCAAGAGAATTCTGGGGAGATGAAAAGCAGTTGAGTTGAGTCCACACCCCGGACGGTATCCAGGGAGAGAATAACAAATGCCTGAAAGGAATCAACTCCAGGAATAAAGCATACTGAGAGAAGATTATACCTATGCCATATTGTGTTTGTAAAAATTGCCTGGAAGATATATGAAACTCTAACGGTTGTGTTGTATCTAAGACCTTACTTTACTTGTATCAACCCAAGAGGATTGGGGTATATGTTTCCTTCAGTTCATCTACTTTGAATAACAATATAAAATGTTATTTTCTGTTTTAACAAGAAGGACTACAGTGTGTGACTACAGATAAAATCCCACACCTACACTACTTTAGTAGCTGTAACATTTTATAGGAGACTCTGATCTACTCTGTGTTGAAACAAAGTAGCAAGGTGTTGAAGGTTTCATGATCTTATGTGGATAAAAGTAACTAATGGTCATTGGACAGGAAGATTACTTCTCAATAGTAGCAGAAAACTCAAGAAAGGTTTAGACTGAAGCCGGTGTGGCTACTAAGGCTTTAGTTACATTGGGCATAGAGGAAGGGCTGGACATAGTCAAAGCGATGGGCAAGGTGGATGCCCTTGGCAGCAGAGTGTTGGACGCAAGCGAGAGGGATCACATCATAGCAGGGGAGACCAGTAAGGAGGAAGCTGCAGTAGTCAAGGTGGGAGATTACTAGAGTATGGACTAGGTGCAGCAGAGCATGGGTCCCGGGGGAATAATTCTTGCAGGCTCACTCAACGCTAACCCAACAAGCAGAACATCTATAAAAAGTGCTCTTTTTTTTTTTTAAAAGTCTCAATATTAATATAGTCTTTCTTTATTATTCTAGCCAGCCATCATGCTCTGGCTTCCTGTCTCAGTCCCAGGCTCTACTCGATTACCCAGGCCAGGCAGTATCCCTCCTGTAGCTAGCAAAATCCTCCGTGGCTCCTGCTCCTGGTTAGTCTCTCTGTCAGCTAGCATACCAGGATTCAGTACCTTGGAGAGGGACAACTGCCAAGTCTTGTTCCCCAAGCAGCAAGCTTCTCCGTGCAGTACAGTCTGGTGTTCAGGAGGATCCTGAAGAAGGTTCCTGCTAAGATATTACCCTGGCCACAACCAGCCACAGACTGCCTCTTTTCTGGTTCTGGTTCTGGAGTGGGTGTGGTTAGACCCTTAGCTTTTCAGCTCTTAAAGGGCCAGTTTCTTCCAAGTCCCCACTCACTGTATTAAGAACCCCAGTGGGTTGGCTCAGTTCAAGCCATACCCAGCCTTTCTTCTCCTGCTTGAGCCTAGTCCATCCAGCTCTTAGGCCAGACCCTTTTACTTTCTTAAAGGGTTGCCATCTGGTGGCATGGCTCATGCTGCCTCTATGCAGATGCTAGCTCTCTTAAAGGGCTAGTTGCCCAACAAGCCTCTGTCCTGCCACACCAGGATTTTGGCAGTGGAAACAATAAGGCAAGGCTGGATTTGTGCAAAATTATACAGAGCGAAGCAAAAGGATTTGGCAACAGCCTGGATCAGGGGTATAAAGGAGAGGGAAGAGTCAAAGATGAATCCCAGGTTACATGCCTGGGGGATAGGCTGGATGGTGAAACCCTCAATAGAAATTGAGAAGGAAGATGCAGGAGAATGTTTAGGGTGAAGAATGATGAGTTCAATCTTGGACATATTAAGCTTGACTTGGTGGCAGACATCCAAGCAGAGATATTAGAGAGACAGTCTAGAATATGAGTCTGGATGGAGGGGAAGAACACAAGTACAAAGAGATCGAGCTGAGTGTCATCAGAATACAGGTGATACTGGAAGCTATGAGTTTGCCCAGAGAGAGAGTGTAAAGGGAGAAGAAGGCCCTGGGCAGAGCCTTGGAGAACTCTACAGAGAAGGAGGAGTGATGCAGACCAGGAAGAGAGACATTGAAGGAGCAGTTTGAGAGATATGAGGAGAGCCAGTCAAGAACCAAGCCCTGGAAGTCAGGGGAGCAAAACAAATCCAGGAAGTGACCATGGTTGACAGTGTCAAAGGTGCCAGAGAGATCGAGCTGGACAAGAATGGAATAGAGGCTCTTAGATTTCACAAAAAGAAAATCATTAGTGATTTAGCAAGGGCAGTTTCAGTTGAGTGGAGAGGGTAGAAGTACAATTGAAGAGGTCAAGGGAGGAATTGGAAGAGAGGAAATCAAGACAGCACATGTAGCCAGCTTGCTCCAGCAGTTTGGAAACAAAATACATATGTAGAAAAGGGCAGGGAGAAGAGGAACTATTTTTTGACCTCTTTCCTTTGTTGTTGATATAAGCTGAGTGACCTGTACATAAACTAAACTTATAAAGAGAAACATTAAATCTAAATAAATGGTAGAATTCAATAGTTCAGAAGCCAAACTGGCACCTTTCCCTACTGTGCAGCCCAAGCATCTGGGCCAGCTTTTCACCTCAATTTCCTGGCACCCTGTGTGTCCATTTACACCTGGGAAAGGCGTGCGTAAAACTCTTATCAATTTTGAATTTATCTGTACTATGCATTGAGTTTGCAAAGGTGGAAATTGTTGTCTTGGATGGTGTCGTGGTGTTGTTGGTATCACCTGGTGTCTAGGGTATGAGTTCAATAGGAAAGAGCAAAAGCAGCACTCAGACACTGAGACCAGACTGTTCAGTAAGAAATATGGACTTGTTTATTTTACCTCTGCAGAGGGGCATGGAGCATACACACAATTTACATTGGGTAGGCTGGCACGCTGGAGCAGTCCCAGAGCCCAGGTTTTATACAGAAATAAGTAAACAAGGTGCAAGACAATGGGGATTCACACCACTGGACAACTTTAATTTGCTTCCTGTGTTCACATGCAGTATGAAACAATCATTACATACCATTTTTGGCCTGACACACACAGGATACATGCACCATGCGCATTGTTCTGGGGGAGATGGGATCAACCAGTCCATGTTACAGGCAAATTTTGAGACTGCATCTCTCAACTGAGATTGCCCTTGCTAAAATCACTAACTACTTTCTCTTAGTGAAGTCTAAGGGCCTCTACTCCATTCTTGTCCTGCTCGATCTCTCTGCTGCCTTTGACACTGTCGACTTTGCTCTTTTGACTTCCGGGGCTCAGTTCTTGACTGGTTCTCCTCGTATCTCTTAAACTTCTCTTTCAGTGTAATACCACCAATACTTGTACCTATGCAATAGTGTAGACTGTTGTAAGTTGTACAGGCAATTATAGAGTTGGCATTTGCTAACTTATGAATGTTTGATTTTGCAACATTGGGTGAAAACAGACATGATGCTAACCACCCTTTAACTACCCTTGGTGGTTATGTATGCATGTTGCAGGGCTGTATTGGTGCCCTATGCAGCCGTGAAACATGCATAAATGACCACCAAGGGTGGTTAGCGTCATGTCTGTTTTCACCCATAAATAACTTTCTTTTAATGTAGTTTTTTTATGTAGTACATAAATTTGAAAAGTTTTGAAGTTGTGAAATCTGTCGCTTTCACTGTATTACAGAATTATTTTCAATTAAAGTACAGTAAAAAGCCCAAATGGCTTTGCAAAAAGACTGTATTGTGTTTTGCAAGCATCTCTTTATGGTGCAATGCTATGCATTTTAATTCTCTTTGTTTCTCAGACTTACTTTAAAATGAGAATATAAAATACATTATTTGTATTGCATTAGTAAATGTTATTGATGATGTATCTGCTTTGGTATATGTCAGAGCAAAAAAGACCCTGAATATTTCTTTGCTGTGGCATGGCCAAATGTGTAGAAAGCAATGGTATAAATGAATGAACTGCAATGTTGCTGAAACAGAGAACTATGGAAAGGTAAGCTGGATTCTTTAATGTGTCGTATTTAGAGCACAAAGCCATACCTGCTTCCTTTTCAGCTAGTATGTCACAGAAAAAGTTGACTCTAAAGAGAGAACCAGTTTAGACTGCAGCAGTCAATGACTGGAAAAATGACTATTAAAACAGTGGGAAATCTGCCAGGGCACACCTGTCTTTTCTATACTTGATAAAATTTAGTTCTTGTACAAACACATCTGTTAAGTGTTATTATGAAGAAGCTATTGGAAGGGCAAGATCATTGTTTTGTAACAGTATAAAGATAAAGGTTTATTCAACAGTTCCTTAGAAATGCTAGTACAAAAACAGTGGTAAGCGGTTTCCAGATTTATTTAATCTTTCCTGCTGTGATCATCAGTTTTCAGTTTTGTTTTGTTGATGTAATACACTGAAGTAAACAAACACTGGAAAACAGAGCCAGCCTCACTGACCAGCCTTTATCAGTGAACTATTTCAAATCTCTTGAAGAGTATTTGGCTGCCTGTGTGACTTTGAAATGTGAGAAATTTTTATTTCCCAGACCAGTAAACAGGACTAGAAATAAGCTCTCAATAGTGAGCATTTAAATAATTTTTAAAAAAGAAACACCTTAAATGAAAATATAAGATCTTGCACTGAAATTAGCTGGCTTGGCTGAGATAATAACAATGAAAAGAACTCATTCTCTTCAAGTAATACTGTTTTTCTCTATAAAGGACAGCTTCCCTGCCTTTGCCTTAACCAAGTTGCCTCATCTCCACAGAGGTTTTGCCATCTATGTTGCTTTGCCTTTACGTTTCATAAACACTCTGGGCAGCACTCATTTTTCATTCAAACACATCTGCATTTATCTAGCAATGGCCATTTTGTCCTACTTTTTTTGATAGCCAAACCTTTTATTCATGCCTGCCCATATATTTCAACTATCTTAAAAAAACAAAAAAAGAAAAAAGCAACAACAAAAAAGTATGCCTTCTTTCTATTTCTTTCTCACAGTCTTACCCAGCAATAAATAACAAGAAGCCGAAGTATTGCTTGCCTGAGTCTGGTGGACCATTGGGTGTTTGGGTTTTTAAAAAATGAGCAAGGTTGAGGGGGGAGGTCCGTGGCCACTGAGTGTGGCATGGCCACGGGGTGCCCATGCATGCAAAGTGCATGGGAAAGGATTCAAACAGGCCGCTCCCTGGGTGGCCACCATGACAACACAGGCAGCCGCCACACATCCACGCCTCCATCCACTGGCCACTCACACGCTTCAGTTGGTAAGACCGTCACCTCCTCCCCTGCCCACCAGCACCACTAAACAGAGGTCCCACCCAGACTCCTGCCCCCTGCCATGGCATACAGATGTGGAAAGCGAGGAGACAGCAAGCCACAGCAGATATTAACCCCGTCCTTTTTGTGACCAGGGATGCTGCTGGATCCGCTGCCAGACATGGCCAACAACGGAAGTAGACGTATCAATGGAAACGGGAAGTGGTTGCCGAACCCCACCCCTGACAGACAGAGGAGTGGTGTACCCCCCAATCTAAGCATACCATGACAGCACTAGATATGCAATCAACAACAAAACTGTAAGAAACACAGAACAGGAGCGCACAAACCAAGGCAAAAAAGTTACAGCGGGAATAGATGGGCCACACACTACATGCAGCACAGGCCACAGATCACCCACCCGAGTGGTGCATAGGACACAATGCCCGGGGGATGGGGTTAAGGCACCCGTGGGATATCAGTTGGGGAACCTTGCCCCCACCAGAGAGAGACACCACACCAGCAGCACGGAGGTCCTGGAGAAGCCCCACCCTTGTCACACAGAGTGCAGACACAAATATAGGAGGGCGGGAATATGGTCCAGGGAATAAAAAGTTCAAGTGGGGCACATGCAGCCGGCAGTGATGAAGCAGAGAGATTTCTATGCCTGGCTCCACTTTCCTTTGCCTGGGCTGTTCAAGTTACCAGAACCACACACCACACCAATCAATGCCATGTCTTTTTAAAAAATAAGCATGTGCCACTGCTGTTTGCAGTGCTTGGCACCATGAGGCCAGACGAATCTCTCTTTGGGCAATCAGCCTTAATGTGGCCCAGATCCCCACAGCTGTAGCAGCCCCTCCTCTCCAATTTAGGGGACTTTGCCGAATTAGGGGACGCCTTACGTTCAGTTGGCGGTGTCCCAGGCTCCCGTTTGGGGTTCATTTCCCCCCTCCCACCTTTTTGGATACCTTTCTGATCCTTCCCAAAGCAGGTATGATCTTTCATTAGCCCATCCCTGTTCAGCATCAGCTGATCAGCAACCTCAGCAGATTCACTGACTGTTTTGGGGTTCCTGTCTTTCACCAAGTGCTTGATCTCCTGGAGACAGCAGAAATAAAACTGATCCAGCTCCATAAGATCCAACACCAGCTCCTGGGTCTCCGCTTTGGCTCCAGCCACCCACTTTCCCAGGGCTTCCACTAGTTGGGCCCCAAACTCAGTCATAGATTGCCCTGACTGAGGAAGCAGTGTGCGAAACCTCTTCCTGAAATGATCTGGGCCCAGCTTATAGCGCTTGAGCACGGCCTCTTTAAAAGCAGGATAATCGTTAGCAGACTCAGTGGGTAAGCTATCAAGGATAACCGACATGGTCCCCGTAACAAACCCAGCCGCATACCACATGTAATCATCCTCCCCCACATTCCATCTGCAAGCCTGCTTCTCAAAAACACTCAGGAACACCTCGGGGTTGTCTCCCTCTTTGAAAGGGGTGAAATCCTTTGGAGTCAGCTTGTGGGGCGCATCCAACTTCCGCTGGTGCATCGCAGCCTCATGCTCTCGCTGCTCCCTCTCATGCTTCTCCTGGGCTACTCGCTGATCCTTCTCATGCTGGCACTGAGCTGCCTTGTCGGCTCTCTCTCGCTCCCTGTCTTCTCTCTCTCACTCCCTGTCCATGAGCTCCTTCTCTCTAAGGCGGATCTGCACCCAGATCAGGTCCAGCTGTTCTGGGGTCGCTCCAGGAGCCCCAGAGAGAAGGGTTGCTCCAGCTCCGGTCTCTGGATCCACGTGGTGATCCACCTCAGACATTTCAAAGTCCTTTATTTGCTGCCTTAGCTGCTCGTTGGTCAGCCCTTCCGCTGGGAGATTCCTCCTCTGGGCCTCTCTTACGAGGTCAGCTTTAGTGAGTCTATTGAGCCCCTTGGGCAATCCCAGAAGGGTGCTTCCCTGTGTTCCAGAACTCATACACTTCCTTGCCCTTGCACTGCTTATCTAAGCCCTGTCCAGTTGACCTGAAGCCAAATTCAAGGACTCGATTGCTCAAGGTTTATTTCCAAAGCCCCCCTTTTGTTCTGTGGGTGCTTTTTGAAAACTCCAATTCAAAAAGAAAACTGCTGCTGGATCCTATCCCACCTATGTGTGCTTATCTGACAGCTTGGGTTATCCCACCGCTGCCACCACGTGTGGTGAAATGCCAGTAGGGGGTGCTATACAGCTGAGACACCCACCTCTCTGTGTTTCTCCAAATTTCTGACTGGGGTTCCCACAACTGACAACCCCCCCAAAAACCCTTGATATTCCGCTGCCACTACCTGAGGGTAATTCAGAGGGTGTTCACACCCCTCAGGACATGTGAACCCCACAAGGTATAAACCTCACAGCTTCCCAAAAGCACTCCCCTTTCCTGGCACTCTGTTCCTGGGATTTCCTCCTCTGCGTTGGAGGCAGATCCCCAGAGCTACCCACAGGAGGCTTCCCTTGGTTCCAAAGCTGTTGGCCCCTAGCCAATGGTAGATTTTTCCCTCTTTGCTTGCCTTAATAGTGAGGCTTGGCCACCTAGCCCAAAGGAGGCATTTAATGGTCAGCCAATAACACACACACATACCCAATAGGGTAAAATGAAAACTTAGACTTTACTGGTACATATTACAAAAAGGAATAAAAGCATAGAACTAGGGGTGATAACCCTTTGAGCAATCAGAGTCAGTCCTGTGGACATAGTAGCCCGTTTAGAAAGCGTATTCCTATAACTGTAGCTAGCAAGTACTCACTGGTTCTGATCAGTTCTCCACAGGGGATGGTTTTCCAATGGGGTCCAAGTTCTTCTTCTGGCAAGGCCAGAGTTACTATTAAGTCATGTAGTCCATGTGTGCCTCCAGGCAGGGAGGTCACCACCCTAGCAGCGTCTGCTAGAAATCTCTTTCAGTGAGTCCAGAGAGAGAGTCAAAATGCCTGTGCTAGTCCTTTTAAAGGCATCCTTGACCTACGTTCTGATTTGTCCAGGAGGTCAGCTGACTGCAATGCAGCAGCCCCTCTCCTATAATTTGATCATCCCATGTCACCTGTCTTAGGTGTAGAGTTTCCCCCCCCTTAGGAATTCCAGGAATGAGGAAGTCTTGAACAGGCAGGTGCTTATTGAGGCGTGGGCTTTGGCTGAACCAGGCTTGCAGTTTCAGTGAAGAGGGGTCAGAGGGGGGTCTTTGTCTGGGCAAGGGCATTTTGCCACAGGCACTCCCTTGGCTGACGGGGGCCTGCCTGTTGCCCACCCGCCCCCTGTTCCTAGCTCCATACTGCCTGAACCTATTACACGTTGAGACAGCGTGGTCGCCCGCACACTGCGTGCACACGTGCTTAAATTTACATTGGGCCCGAAAACACCTGCACCTGTCGTTAAAATCCCAGCATGTAGGTCCCCCTGGTGGCTGCCGTGGTCTGCCTCTCTGTCCCCCTTCAATTAGCTGCATACCCCCTGCACGCGAGAGCACGTGGCCGCTATCAGATCGTGGGGCATACCTGGAGCAGCTGATGCACTCCAGCCAGATGTCATGGGCATGGAGATCCCAGCGCAGACACGGGTTGTTGGCTGCCCTACGCCGGAAGGATTCATCATCGCGCAGCCAAGTGCCTAGCCCACCTGTATCAAAGGCTCGGCGCACAATGTCCGAGTACTTGATCATCTCCAGCCCGCGTTCTGGGAACTTAACCAGTGTCACCCCCATATAGATAGTGTAGGCAGCTGTCCAGTTGGACCAGGTACGCTCGGCTTTTGGCCTTTTAAATTTCTCCTTTTCTTTCCTCTCCTCTTTATCATTGGGATCCGGTATGGGGTCACTAAAAAGAAGGGCGAATAGGTGGCTTGGAGCAAATGTTCCCCAAGCAGGGCCAGCACGTCTGCATACCCCCCCTGGCAAGGAGCGGGGCTTGTCCCTATGGCCACAGCACCGTGCGGTCCGACCTGTGCAGCACTGATCAGCCCCCCACACCTGGGCCGCTGCCTTGTACCTGTGGGATGAGCAGAGCCTGGATCCCCCGAACTGTCTGTGTGCTACCCACCCCCTGATTGGCCCACCCATTCCCCGCAGGGAGAGCATTGACTCCTTCCCCGTTCCATGTGCGCACTCCCTAGTGGTGGACCTTCTTCTTCCTGGCTTCTACAGAGCCCTGCCCCCCAATGCTCATCATCCCTTTCCCACCAACCATCCTCAACTTGTTCACCTTCAGTAGCCTCAGGTTCGTACCGGGGTCTTGGGCAACCGCTGGAGCTCACCGGCCCCTGCTGCCTGCGCTGGGCTGCTTCCAGGCTCAGTCAGCACCTGCATCCCTTCCCGGCGCGCCTCTAGTTGTGCCTGGTAGTTGGGCATACTTTCCTCCCTTCTGCTGGGTCCTAGTTCTTCGTCCCTGTAACGAAAAGGCAGAGCTCGACGCCACCCGCATCCCTGGAAACGTGGGCCCTCCTTGTAGCCTGGGGTGGTGTTACCTGCTACCTCGCCCCTCATGGCCAACTGCCCGGGCTCGCCTACATTGCCCATCCTGCTCTTGGCCGCTTCCCCGTGCGTGCTGTCCAGCTCCTCTGTGCGGGCTTGATATCCCACTAACTGGGCCTGCATGGATTGGAGGACGGCCTCCTGTGTGGCCCCTTCTTGCTGTTTCCCTCTTTTGCCCCTTTAGAGGGGACCTTCGAAGCTGTCAGGCCTTCTAGGGGGGATCCCCCAAAGGCAGGCCCTATGCGAGGCCTCTATGCCCACCGGGTGCACCCTCTTGTTCCAGCCCTGATGATCCCCCCACCCAGGTCCCTGGGGGGGCTCACATGCCCTTTCAGGGACTGCTCCTCAAGCCCCGCAGGGGCAAATTCCCTCCCTTTTTCTAGAGCCCTTGGACTTCCCCCGCCTGGGGTCGAGGGGGGGGGGCTCCACGTGCCCTTTGGGGGCCGCTCCTCCAGACCCACAGGGGAAAATCCCCACCAGAGAAAAAAACCCAGGTGAATCCCCCAGACTCCAGGGGGTGATGGTCCCCCAGACACGAATACCTTAGTTGTTTTGCTTATTTGTTGTTAATTACACCAAATGATCAGAAAAATGATCTCTTTTTGCCCTCTAGAGAGGAAAAAACGGTTGTGTTTCCTATTATATCATGGAATAACTTAATGGAAGCAAAACAGTGTTTTAGTTTTAGTACCACTCTTCTGACAGGAATATATGAATATGTTTTTTGTTTCCACTGGATCTCTATACTTACCTAAAGAAGCTCAAGTTTAGATAGTCTATGTAGTTAATTTTTTTGCATATAAGTTTAAAGAAAACATTGCAGAATCATCCTATGGGTTAACTAAAAATACCTGTTTTCCTCAGTAGTCGTGGCCCAGGGCCTTTCTTCTGGCTACAGATTCAGGCTGTTTGAATAGTTGAAAGGTTGAGTAGCTCTTCTGTTTAAACTAAGAGTCTGTTGACTTCCCATTAATAGAGTCTCCAGTCTTACTTAATGAGTGCTTATAAATGAGATATAGCTAACGTCTTCTGACAGGAATGGGCCATAGGGAGCACATAACACCAGTGCTCCGAGCTCTATACTGGTTGCCTATAGTGTTCGGGGTCCAACTTAAGGTGCTGGTTTTAACTTTCAAAGCCCTGTACAGCTTGGGCCCTTCCTATCTGAGAGCCCACCTCACTCCTTGGGCCCTAGGGCGATCCCTGCGGTCCGCTGGGGGTGCCTTCTTGGAGGTCCCCCGAGTTAACCGTGGGGCCACGCTAGAGATGACGTTCTCGGTGACCGCACCATGGCTGTGGAACTCCCTCCCAAAGGAAGCTCACCTGACCCCTAGTCTGCTGGCCTTCCGCTGGACCTGTAAAACCTGGCTGTTCACCCAGGCCTTTGGGGAAGGGAGCGGGTAGGGTGGGAGGGGAGAGGGGTTTTTTAGTCTGACTGTTTTACCCTTATTTATGTTGGTTTTAGGCACTCCCTTTGTTTATATTTTTATTGTTTTTATGGTTTTAAAATGTATTTTGTAAGCTGCCCCGAGCCGTCTGTTGATGGGAGGGGGCAGGATATAAATGTAAATAATGCAGGAACTTCTCCTCCCTGCGCCACTGGCAGATATCTCCTTGCAAGAGGATAGGGCAATGGTGGGAAAATTGAGGCATGTTTTGCTGAATCAATATACTCTTCCTTTAGAAGTGCCAGTATGGTACTTGGGAATACCACAGTTCTACCTGAGACAGGTAATCACCAAGTTGAGGTTCTCACAGCTGGAATCTTGGCTCCAGAAAGGAAGATGGGCCAAGATACCATTGGTTCAAAGGTGGTATCCCTGTAACCTTCGAAAGGTTGAGGATATTGCCTATATGTTACGGGAATGCCCCCTCTATAAAGAGCAGAGGAGGAAGGGGGGGTGACCCCTTTAGATAAGGTAAAAGTTGTGAGGTCAGCACAGGAGAAAACGGCATAACCAGCTTACTGGCAGCCTCTCAATAAATTGGAGTAAAGTGTGTATATCTTACTCTGACTTAAAAAATGCATAGGTTGGTTCGTAAGGTTTGTAAAGCCAAGTGGTAAGGGGAAATAGTTATTTATGTATGCATATTCAGGGGTCAAACTTGGCTGAAGCAAGCTCCAGGAAGAGCAAAGCATTAGTGATGACTATTGAGAGGGAGTGCGGTTTTGTTATGGACTAATTATTGCTGAAATGGAGATAGGGCAGACCTTTGCCCTTCCCTTAAATAGGAGGGAAAAGTCTGGGGAAATGATGATATATTTTAATATTGTTGTGATGTTGATTTTTATTTGTGGTTTGTTTATACGATATGTTTAAATACTGATTTTTGGCTTAATGCTGTAGATAAATTACTACTACTACTATAAATGTAAATATAAATAAATATAAAATAAATAAGCATCAAGAGGGTGTTCAGCTTATGTTTGGTGTCTGTGAGATGGGTGTTCCTGTGTGCCACGAAGCATCCACAGAGCCTCCATTCATGGCAGAATCCTGGGGCATTGCAGTCTAGGCCAATGTTCACCCACATTTCTGCCCCTGTTTATTAGGGTGTGTGCAGCCTCCGTGCAGACAAAGCACCTAAAAATGTTCCAGTGGTCAGAGCAGCAAGTGTGCTTGTCACTCTTGCTCCCCTTGGGGCTTCTACTGTTTAGTTTTACTTAGGAGCGTTCAAAAACACTGCTCCAAAAGGCAAACCCGCCGCCCCAAACCAGGAAGCAAACAGCAGGGGGAGTTTCCAGGACCCAGAATTCCCCTCACTGTGAGTCATGAGAGAAGGGGGGGTGGGCGGAATGCAGCACCTGCCCTTGTATTGGGTTTGCTATGCGAAACCCCCTATTTGAGGGCGGCCTGGACCGAACACAGGACTCCTGTGGCCTGCCTTCCATTTATTTTCATCCTGTATGAGTGTTCAGAAGTTTGGCATATATAAAAACAAAATATATATTTAGTATACAAACATATGGAGCTCTTCAAAATCTAAATAACTAAATAGATCAATCAAGAGAAAAATACTTTTTATAAGCATCATACAGCAAGAATAAAACACTATAAAGAGAAGAGAAGCCTGTTAAATCAGCCCAAGATTAATATTTGAATTGCAAAAAGAAACATGCAGAAATTGCCAAAGATGCTAAACATAACTCTTGAAGTTTTTCCAAAACCGAGGAAGAAAGACTTGAGATCAGTGAAGGAGAAAATTAGAAAATTACAATACAGACTGGGAGATGAAGTTACAAAGGGTGGTAAGATAGCTAAAATATATTATTATTCCTAAAAATGTATTTACAATGGAATAAATTTTTTTTAAAAAAAAGCTTTCTAGCATGAGCTAAATGACTTTTAGATTGAGGCACATAATTAAGCGTGTTAGGACAATAAAAAAACAGCAGATCTTTAGTACTTTTTATTTTTATTGTACATCCATACCTTCCAATATTATTGGCATGCTAGGACAACAGAACAGAGTTGATAAGCCATCGGTAGCCTGATGAATATCCTCCTGATAAGCTTGCTAAGTTTGAATGATGATCTTGGAAACTGAAAAGTAGACAAGTGACTACAGTGAGTGATAGTTATATAACATGACTCTACAGTGAAGTGTTTTGTATCTTGTATATCTGGCCTAATAAGGGGAATAAAATATTCTCAAGTAAAATTTAACCAAATTCACATATAAATAAGGATAGTAATTTAAGGGAAACAGAAGTCAGCGAGGATGGGCTTGAATGTAGTACAAGTATTGATAAATATTCTTTTTATAGGTACAATTAAAGCCTTTTGGAATATCAAAGCCCTGTGCCCAGTTTGTGAGTCTAGTCCAATGAAACCATTTCATTGCATTCTTATATAGCCAGGAAATTTTATGTTTTGCTTGTGCCAAATTCATTCAGGAAATTTATTTGTAGTGTGTTAAATTTTTCACATAGCTTAACCCCCTTCATTTAAGTGAAGATTCTTTATATTTCCTGGAATATATACCGTCTTAAAAGGGTGTATTTCTTTATTAAAAGCAATTAATTAGCAGTGAATGATTATTTGACTTTGAGAGCCAATCAGAAGGCACACAAAAAGAGACAAGCGAAAGCTTAGTGAACACAGTTAAAAATATACATAGAGCTTTGATTTTCCAATTCTACCATATATTTAGATGTAACGTTTCTCTTTATAAGTTTAGTTTATGTACAGGTTACTCAGCCTATATCAACATACTAACCTTTAATAAGGAAACTGATTCCATAAACAAAGAGGTCCAAAAATAGTTCCTCTTCTCTCTGCCATCTGCCATATTTGTTTTTTGACTACTGATTTCTGATTTTGAGAGAGACAGAAAATCAGCTGGTTTCCCACATGAGTTAAGATGGGAATTTCCAAAGTATAGCTGCTTCATTTTCTACCCTAAAATGGTAAGCGGTATGCTTTGTCCTCAGGAATGGGCTCAAGATAATTAACCCCCAGGGCAAATAAACTGGGGAGAAAATTTTAGAGCCCACTGATGCATTTTGGGGGAGGGGGGATTCATGAAGATGAAGGGGAAGATGGAAACTGAGTGGGCAGAAGTAATGGAGTAGCTGAAGCTGGAACTGGGGGCACTTGCACACAAAATAGGAGGGGGGACTGTTGTGATAATAAATCACGTCAGGAGGATTGTGTGAAGTTCCATTCATGTGCATTGGCTTTTTCACATGATTAGCCCATTTTCGCCATGATTTCAGTGACGTGAAATAGGGCTGAAAATCTAGCCCTGTCTCCCATCACTGAAATTATAGCGAAAATGGGTTAATCATGTGAAAAGTCGATGCACAAGCAGAACTTTGTACAATCCTCCTGACATGATTTATGAACATGGCAGTCCCCGCACCCCTCATGTGCAAGCAGCCTGGGTGAGAAACTACAACCCACTTCTAGCTTCAGCTACAAAAGCACAGGGCAAAAAAAGAGCTACTGCCAGAACAAAGAACTCACTAGGATTATCCCAGCTCATACGTCTTCTGTCTATTTGGCTGGAATAGTAGTCAAGTATTTGTAGAATATTAGAGTTGTGAGTTACACTTGCTATCAGCCCCCATGGAGTTTCCACACAAAGGCTGGTTACTTAGGTAGTCTAACTTTTGTGCCTCAAAAGGCCAGATAGAAAATGGATCTAAAGGCCAAACATAAAACATTTACATATTATTTATTTATTTTATTACATTTATTTGCCGCCCCCTCATGTCCATGGCATCTCGGGGTGGCTTACAACACCAATAAAAACAATTTAAAACAGCAACACAATTTAAAAACATCTTAAAAATACCTAAAAATCCACCACCCCTCCCCCACGATTAACCCCCCTTCCCCTCCTCTGAAGGCCTGGGAGAACAGCCAAGTCTTACAGGCTCGGTGGAAAGCCAACAGACTTGGGGCTAGGTGGGCTTCCTCCAGAAGGTAGTTCCATAATCGCAGCCCGGCCACCGAGAATGCCCTCTCCCCCACCTTACGTGAAGGACCTCCAAGAAGGCACCTCCGGCAGACCGAAAGGGCCGCCCTGGGGCGCAGCGGGTGAGGTGGTCTCCGAGGTATCCAGGGCCAAGACCGTGTAGGGCTTTATAGGCCAAAACCAATACCTTGAATCTGGCTCGGTACGTTATAGGCAGCCAGTGCAGCGTGCGGAGCATGGGATTAATATGATCGTGCCGACTCATCCCCATCAGGAAACAAACCACCGCATTCTGCACTAACTGCAGCCTCCGAGCCAGCATCAAGGGAAGCCCCACGTAGAGCGCGTTACAGTAGTCCAGCCTCACAATGAAGGCATGGATGAGGGTGGCCAGGTCGGGTCTGGAAATGTATGGGCGCAGCCTCCACAGTAGATACAGCTGGCGGAAGGCAGCCTTTGCCACCATCTCCACCTGTCGATCCAGGCGGAGACCCGAGTGCAATAACACCCCCAGATTCCGAACCTGTTGGGCTACGGGAGGGTGGACCCCCTCTTCAAGGGGAGCCAGCACCTCCCCCGCCCTACCCACTGCCATCACCTCCATCTTATCAGGATTGAGCTTCAATCTGCTCTGTCGTAACCAATCCGCCACAGCCTCCAGATACTGGGACAGTACTGAGACAGCAGGACTTTGGTCAGTTGAAAAAGAGAGGTAAAGCTGGGTGTCATAAGCTTATTGGTGGCAACGCGCACCAAACCCTCTCACGATCTCCCCCAAGGGCTTCATGTATACATTAAATAGTAATGGAAACAGAATTGAACCTTGCGGAATGCCACAATCCAGGGCCTGGGGGCTGGAAGACTCAGCCTCCAGGACAACCTGCTGGCTTCTCCCCGAGAGGAATGATTGGAACCATCCGAGGATAGTCCCATCCAGACCTCCCAGGGCTCGCAATTGTCTCAACAGCAGCCCATGGTCCACTGTGTCAAAAGCGGCTGAGAGATCTAGCAGGACCAGAAGTGTTGAACATCCTGCGTCCATCTCCCAGTGGAGATTATCTACCAAGGCCACCAATGCCGACTCTCTACCATAGCTGGCGTGGAACCCATTTTGAAACGGGTCAAGGAAACCAATCTGTCAAGATGAGCCTGGAGTTGCAGTGCCACCGCCCATTCAATAACCTTCCCTAAAAAGGTTATTTTATTGTAAAATATCATAGCAATGAAATCTTTAAGTTAAAATTATAGACCAGTCACATCTGTATTATGTGAACTACAAATTTTAATTAGTGTTCTAATTAAAACAGTAATTCCTAAAGCATTTTTGTAAAATTTATGTTTGTATACATCTTAATCATTTTACTTATTTTAGTAAGAAAGGGATGCAGGTCTTATGAAATCACTTTGTGGAATAGATCTGGCCCCAGAGTGCCAATTGGACCACATGGATAGGGGGAGTGTGAAATTTACTTAGTATTAATATGGTATAGCCATAGAAGTAGTATGGCATTTATTTGTTTGTTTGTTTGCTTATATTTCACGTTTTTATGCTGCCCCCTCTGGCTTATGCATCTCGAGGTGGCTAAAAACATCTTAAAATAAAAACATATAAAATAATTAAACATAAAACATTAAACTATTTGTTATAGTTGCAAACTGGGAGTAATCCTCGATGCCTGGCTCCGCCTGGATGTCCAGGTGGATGCTGTGGCGAGGAGCATGTTTCGCCAATTACGTCTGGTGCGATGGCTTTGGCTGTATATCTCAGACTCCGACCTGGCCACTATCATCTATGCTTTCATTACCTCAAGATTGGACTGTTGTAACGTGCTCTATATGGGGCCACCCATGGTGAAGGTCCAGAAATTGCAGCTGATGCAGAATGTAGCGGCCCGCCTCCTTACGGGCATGGGTTGCCATGAGCACATTACACCGGTGTTCCAGTCTCTGCACTGGTTGCCTATAGTTTTCCGGGCCTGATTCAAGGTGTTGGATTTGACCTATAAAGCCCTAAATGGCCTGGGCACCTCCTACCTGCGGGACCACTCCACTCCCCGGTCCTGGAGTAGCCCCTGTGGTTGTCTTGGGGCACTTTCCTGGAGGTCCCCCCGGATATCCTGGGGGGAGACTCTGGAGAGGGCACTCTCGGTGGCTGCACCTAGGCTGTGGAACTCCCTTCCAGCAGAGGCCCAGTTGGCTCCGGACTTTTATTTATTTCTTATTTATTTCTTGGCATTTCTATGCCGCCCCCTCATGCCCACGGCATCTCAGGGTGGCTAACAATACAATAAAATAATAAAATACATTAAAATAATTTTTAAAACCCCAACCCTAACCCTACCCTCCAATTCCCCCAAATTCCCCACCCCACCAATCTCCCCCATTTACCCCTCCCTCCCTCCTCCCTTCCAAAGGCCTGGGCGAACAGCCACGTCTTGCATACCCACCGAAACGCGAGCAGACCCGGGGCCAGGCGGGCTTCCTTCGGAAGGGAGTTCCACAACTGTGGGCCGACCACCGAGAATGCCCTCTCCATTGTGGCCCCCCACCTTACACGGGGGACCTCCAGATAGGCTCCCCCAGTGGATCGGAGGGTCCGTCCGGACTTCCCTTCCTTTTGATGAAAATGCAAGATCTGGCTGTTCCGCCAGGAATTTGGTGAGGGAGATGGGTGATGGGTGGGGGTGGATTAGGGTGGAAGGGTTTGATTATTTCCCTCAGTTTTAATTTCTCGGTGTGCTTGTTTGCTTAATATTTTATTAATGCTTTTAATCTATTTATTTATTTATTTTGTATCTTTGTTTTATTGATTGTTAGCCGCATCGAGCTGCTGGGAGCAGAAGAGGTGGGATATAAATATATATTTGATGACCATATCAAAATTTCCTCATATTAGGCCCTTTTCACACAAGACGGTCCCACCCATCTCCATTGCTGTGTGGAGATGGGTGGAGGGATGGGTGGGGATGCATGTGTGCTCCACGCTACACCCACCTCCACCCATCACCCACCAATGGAGCAATGGGCTCCAATGTCCAATGCTCTGTGGGTGGAGGTGGGTGGGGATGTGTGTGCGCCCACGGGAATGGGCGCACACCCACCATGGCTGCACACCCATGTCCCCACCCACCGCAGTCCATTTAAAAACAACCTTACTTTGGATAAGCTGAAGTAAAAACATGCTGGCATTGCAAAGCAAAATATTCCTATGTAAAAAAATATAGACAGTGTAGTGCAATAGATTTGAGTGTTTTGAGGATGTGTCTAAAATAATGAAAAATGTATTGTATAGAAATGATATCCTTTGCAGCAAGACACTTCCAGTGAAATAGCATGTTCAGTTCTGTAATTGTGTTAAACAATTGTTAAGAAAGTTAAAGAGGCAGGAAGAATTAGATTGATCTCAAACCTAAAAAGCATGAGCAATGAGGGAAGGCTTAAAAAGCTGTAATCTATATAGCCTAGAGAAAAATCAGACACTTAATAGGGATATAATTGAATTATATAATGACTTGAATCTTATAGACAGTGATTACCGCTCTTCGGTTGCCGCTTTGAAAACAGTAAGTTGGCTTAAAAGGCATACATAAAAGTAAAGTAAAAACAAATTGGCAACAGGCATTAAAAGTACTTTTTCACTTAGAAAATAATTAATGTATAGAATGGTCTGCTAGGTAAAGTTGCTAAGACAAAGATATGGGTCATTCAACAAACAACTCGAGACTGTTTGGGGAAATGGAATACTATAAAGGGACAAGCTTCGATGAACCTAATGGCCTATTCTCAGACATTTCTTTGATCCAGCCACTAATGTATTTTTTAAGGGCAGTTGCTCACTACTTGATACTGGTGTATTTCTCACAGATGACATAATACACATTCCTTTTAATTGTGTGCGTTATGTAAATCTGACAGAACAAATGCGTGCTGAGCTGTAAAGCAGAGTGGAAGTAGTCTGGGTGTGACAAGCTTCTAATCGAGTGAACCAGCCCTTAGCTTTAGCTCCCAGTCTTTAGTCTACATTCAGCCCAGAAATTTTGAAGTGAGAAAGTGACCCAAGACAAGAGATAATCAATCATTTAGTAAACATTTACAGATTTCTTTGTGAATATGCCATTGTTATTTCTACCTAACTTTTTTGCTATTGTGAATGTCTTAACAGTGGCATAAATTTTACATCAGTAATTCATTTGCTGTTTGTGATGCTTGTATTTGCAGACTCTCGGGCTCACTTTTTAAAATTGTCAGTATGCTCAAAGAATTTAGAAAAGTTATACCGCTTTCATCTTTGACTTCTATAAAATGATGTGAAATGTCAGTACAAGTTGTAAGTGGAAAAAAGAAAAAAATTCTAAATTTGCCTAAAAAACCCCCTTCAAGCCTCAAGTTGGCATGAGTTTTGGTGCTGACAAATCTGTCAAGACGCAGAAGCTTGCACTGTGTTTTGATTGGATGATAGCATCATCTTTCGAGATTGTTCAGGTGAAATAAGTCCATTTAGTTACAGAGAAGATTCAAAAGAAGATTGGGTGGGTTGAAACACATCAAATGAATCGTATCTAATTGTCATAGTTGCTTCTTTAATAGCTGGAATCAAACCATGCAGGGATGAAAGACTTCAGGTTTAATAAAACTATGGATTTTTAATATATATGAACATGCTAAAAATCAAAACTAGAACTGTCCTGCCTGTTAAGAAATGAGAATTTTTGATGTTTATTTTGTTTCTACATACTGTACTAAAATATTCTAGCTTGAATAACAACAACAGTTTTAATATGCCAAATGACTGACTCATTAGGCATGGGGTAAAAGTTGGTCTGAAACTTCACTTAGAGCTTGAGGTGACATTGAACCTAACCCTTATTTAAGTTCAAAAAAGGTAAGTTACTTTATTTTAACATTTCTGTATTTTTCATCTTGAAAGATTCTGAAATGCAGGTTTTGGTGTGACTAATTGGGGGGAAAATTCCAAAACACCATGAAAAGCACATCAGACCACAGAAGGCAGGAATTTTTTCCTGTAAAAACTGATAATACATATGACCACCATAACACACAGTAGGAACATTAATGAACAAACTGTTAGTAAAGTCCTCAAATGAATTTTTTAAAAAGAAAATCAAAGAAAATATGCAAATGGAAGTAGTATGGGGTTAGTGGCACAGCTTGGAAGTATCTAGCACCACTACAATGAGACTTATGCAATAAATATATTATTGTTGTGAAGGGTTAGAAATGAAATTGGGACAGGGGAGATAGACTTCTGAAATAATTATTCTGTAGACTATGGACTTTCCAGGGTAGACAGAAATCTTTCTCTCCATTTCTGTCTGACGAGAGAGTCAAATAGAGAATCTCAGCTCTTAAGTAGAAAAAAAAATACTCATCAAACACATCTTGTCATGGGAAAGCTAATGATCCACAGCTGCTAGTCTGAAAGGGCAGGCATGTTTTCCCCCCTGAACAGTAGGAAGTGTTAATCATTTTGGATGAGATTAAAAAATACTGTAGTTTCCAAAGAATTGGATGTTCAATATTCTAACTTAACTTATTTTTTGAAGTGTTGTACACTAGGGATAGTGTCACATGTTTCACTGAATTATCCTTTAAGTTTCTCTCACTGAGGTACCAGGTGATGGGATGCTGTAAATGGCCAGTTTGTTCCTGTTACTCTTAAAATCTTTGGCTTGGGAGGGGGTTGGGGGGAGGGGAATCTTCACATTGTATTCTGTGTAGGAAATAGTAGCTAAATTAAATGGTAACCTTTTGGATTCTCACTCATTTAGGTAGCAGGTTCATTTCAGTAGCTATGGAAATGCTTTTATCTATCTTGAAATTGACTTAGAGTGGATCTGTTGTTTTGTTTAGGTATACCATAATAGACCTTTGTTTCATGTGTTATATTGGCTGGGTTCTTGTTGTAGGTGCCCTCGGGTCACTACCCCAGCAGGAGACAGGCAAAGAACCTGAGCCAAAGGGTATAGCAAATTAAGAGAAAAATTTATTTATCAGAGCAAAGTCGCTAGCTTGCAAACCTAAGGCTCAGCCTCTGAGAGACCCAGA
This sequence comes from Sphenodon punctatus, assembly GCA_003113815.1. NCBI lineage: Eukaryota > Metazoa > Chordata > Lepidosauria > Sphenodontia > Sphenodontidae > Sphenodon > Sphenodon punctatus. The sequence goes on from QEPC01008742.1 coordinate 288,060, forward strand.
GGTAGCTTACTGGAGAGAGTTTAAGGAGGGGTTTCAGATTTTTTCCCCTGTATAAGTACACAGCATGTTGTTTACATATCAGACCTGAAACAGCTGGATAACATGAAAAAGTACATGAAGAAATTGTTACAGGCACATTACATCTACATCAGGGATTATCAACTTGGTGGCTCGGGAGTACCAGAGTGCTCAGACAGTGTGGGAAAGTGCTCCCCAAACCAGCTCTCAGTAGTGCTCAGGCACATTTTGAAAGAGTCCTTCATCCATTAAAGTCAATATGAGCTGAGATTAATTGATTAATTATCTCCATTTCATTTGAATTGAATTAAATTGAATTGCAGAGGGGAGACTTAATCTATGCATATTTATGCAAATCATTCATGCATAGTATGCAGCGCTCCCAAATAGGCATGTACGTCACTCCAGTGCTCATGACTGGAAAAAGGTTGAGAACCCCTGTCTCACATCCTTGATGACACATACATTGTTGATTGGTGAATGAATAATTGGGCGTTTTCAGACGTGATGTTGCCACACATTCCCCCCGGCCCGTGGTAATTCCTACGTCATGTGTGTTCCCCGTCCCCAGGTTGGTGGACACACTTCTACACTGAACTGGGGTGACCCATACCACGCTTCCAGAAGTCAGGAAATGATGGAGAAGTTCTGCGGTTGCACCTACCACTGACATGGGAAAGCATGGCCAGGTGGGGTGTCATGTCGGTTTGCTGTGCCCCAAGGTGTGGCTAGATAGCCTCGTCCAGAAGAGGGTAGCACATGCTGAATATCATTGCAGGGCAACAAAGCAGCTTCAGGCTGTCGCCCGAGAGATTTAAAGCACCAGCTCGACAATGATGGCTTCACAATTATGGAAGAGGTGGAGCGAGAGGATCCCCAAACATAGCCGACAGGACCAGTTCGATGGAAGCAGCCCACAACCGCTCGGGTGGGGCACAAATGCTAAATACGAGGGATGGCTGTAGGGTAAAGGGGTGTGGGGGACATGGCTCGACCGATGTCAAGGTGGTTGATGCATATCTATGCCCTCATCCCCAATAGCCGCCCCGAGCTGCATGGCAGGAGGGGCGGGGTAAAAATCTAAATAAATAAATAAATAAATAAATAAAATAAATAGGGAAATAGAGCTGTAGCTGTCCAGGATGCCCCACCAGCCCCAACCCGGGATGCAGCCGACCGCCCACATACATGAGGAGACACCTGGGGTCACCAAGAGTTGCTGGCCTTCATCCGATGATGGGGGAATGAGCAGACCCAGCGAGATCTGGTCATGTGCCACCAGAATGCTCCGGTGTTCGAGACCATATCATGCAGGATGACACAAGCGGGATTCCACAATATGGGGAAACAATGCCAAAGCAAAAGAGCTCAGGCGGGGCTACAAGGCAATCGTGAATATCAACAATAAGTCCAGACACAGGGCGTGCGCAACTCCCTATCACAACCTCCTAGATTGGTTCCTGTGCATGAGGGGGTCAATTGTGACACCACGCATTTTGGGCTCTGTCGCATCCGAGAGTTGTGACAGGGTTGACCTGCCCCCCTATGCTTCTGGATCCCGAACAGCCACACCCGGGTGCCAAGCATCCTTCAGATGACGAGCCTGGACCATCAGGGATCGAGACTGCTCGACCCCAGCACGCTGCCCCTCCACCTTCAGATAGTGACTCAGAGGCCTCGGAATCTGACATGCCCCAGACGCTGACAAGCAGTACAATAGCAGCTGGCAGGGAGCCAACGTTGCCTGCAGACACTTGCTCCGGATCTGAGGGTAAAAACACAATGAGGCGGTTAATGGGATAGGCGGGGGGGAGGAAGAGTGGAGTGGGGGCTCATCTGGAGTGCAATGCATCAATCGGGCACACGCCTGGAGAGGGTATGTTACAGGGAATGAGGGAACAAAGAGGTAAGCATATGACCAATTGACCCGTTGCACACCCTCAGGTACCAGGGAGTATGTGGAGACCTCTAATATGGACAAAGCAAGCGCTGTTGGACTGCCCGTGGACGCCCTCAGGTACCAGGGAGTATGTGGAGACCTCTAATATGGATGTGTCCTGATGATGGTAGACAAAGGACAAACAGAGGGAGTCGAGGGGGTGGGGTGGTAATGGAACGGTGCTGGGGGGAGGGGTTGAGAGGTGATGTGTTTGCATGAAAATGCCCATGATGGAGGGCCATGTCCACACCTATGACACAAACCAACATAATACCATTTACCGTCATATGCAGGGAGTCAGGAAGCCCAGATAAGTGAGCAAGGTGGAAGGGACACGCCACCAGCAGCTGAAGATAGATATGGTTACACAGAGGGCCATCAAATTATGGGCCACAGTTCCCAGGGGGAAAGGAGGGAATGGTTTGACCCATATAGATATACCTCCACCCCATTGTACCTAGGCACCCTGATGTCATGCCCACTTCAGGAGCTGTTTACACCGCCCCGCACAACACGCACTAACCCAGTAAACCCCACCCCATATCTAAACCATCCAACCGCCAGGGACAATGAACAGGTATAATCGCTTCCAGCTATGGGAGCATTAATTAATCACCTGTCCACTCCCCGTCCCCCACAGAGCATCCAGCCCATGGTGAGGATATCCCGATGGGGCCTGTACCTGGAGCTGAGAGGATGAGGCAGCACCGTGCCAGGGCTTGCTGGCGCCGTGAAGGCCTGGCAGAGGAGCTCCTTCAGATGGGGACAAGACAGGGGTAAGAGATTAGGGATACCATCCAGCATATGGAGGTGGAGCAGGATAGGTCAGTGCAGCAGCTGGCTGTTCACCAAAGGAACTTCCTTTCAGGAATGAGGAAGGACCAACTGTTGGAGGGGGTGGACTGGAACAAACACCTCCAGCGGATCGATACCCTCCAGCAGTGACTCCAGAGGATGCATCAGCAACACATACAGTGGATGATGGATGAATCGCTGAACCTTAGAAGGTCCCTCCTCATCCATGTCAGGACTGCTAGCACCTTGATCACTGCAGTGGGCTAGTGTTGCCCAGATCTGCACCACCTCATGCCCCACCTCCATGTGCCCCATCTGATCCTCCCGCGAGGGAGCCAGCACCGTCCATCAGAGCCCGGAGGTCCCATCTCCAAAACCCAGTCCCTGCTCTGCAGCCACAGATAGTCATACTCTCCACCAGCCAGCAAGGAGCCAGCTGATGGGCACCGCCCTTGACAGCGGCTGGAGATTGAAGACAACTGGATGCACCTGTCACGTCACAAGATTTGGAGGCTAATGAATCATCAACTTCTCCTCCACCACCAAGCCTCAAGAGAAGGGCGCCCAAAGAAATCCAAGGGGGGCAGAGGAAAGGGCAAGCGATAAAAAGCTATACCTCGCAATAAAGATTTTACCTGCATCATTATGCTCATTATGGTGATATTTGGATGGGAGCCTTTACCTTGATTGTAACTCATTGATTCGCATGCACCAGTCCTGGGCCCATGGAAGACAGGTGGGTGACTACCGGAAGTCATCCGTCAAACCTTTTGCTTCCCCCTCCACCTGCCCCTCCCCCCACCACCACCACAGCCCAACCCCTACAATGCTCCTGTCCATGGTCCTGACTCTTAGACAGTGATGGATGCTCTGCAGCGTTCATCTAGTTCTTGGGTGCTGATATTTCAAGCTGTTTGGGCTGTGGAGGCAGAGTGCATAAGGTGAATGGATACTGGCATGCGATGAATGTACTTAGGGGCGCGTCTGAGACCTGATCTGTTTTTATACCAATCGGAGTGCAAGGATAGTTATGGGATGGTGAGGGTCTGGATGCAATAACAGAGCTAATAGGGGTGCTAATAGGACAGCTGTTACAGTAGAGGAATTGGGCACTATCACGGTGTGGTGCTCCCAATCCATGCCAGACCATGGTAAAGGTGTGACACATGTCAGTTCAGAGCTGTCTGTATCCTCTTTGTGTAGCGGTACTCTTTTGGGTTGTCCTCCTATCTGTAGCAGGGCACCGGTCCAGGGGCATGACGAGGCACCGGGTTGTCAAGTGCAGCCGCACGTGTCTCACATATATCATGCAGCTGGCCCCAATCATGAGAGCAACTGTCTCCACTTTGAAGTTGAGGTGTGTGGCCAGGCATCTTCAGCATTGCTTGAAGTCCCCAAATGACCTCTCCCCCACCATGTGGGCTGCCCATAAATGGTTATTATAATGCACCTGGTCGGGGGTTCAGGCCACCGGGAAGACCTTCATTAAGAATTGGAGGAGAAACTAGGCAGGGTCCCCAAACATTGTCACCACCTCGATGCGGGTCATGGTGGGATCCCCAAACTCTACCTGACCCCGGTCCAGGGGAGATGGCAAGGATTCGTGCATCATGGCTGCGTCTGGAGTGCCCGGTGAAGATGTCAGTGAAGCAGCCTCTGTCATCGACAGAGCTGAAGGGAGTGATACCCATGGTGATTGATGAACTCTGCTGCTTCATCGTTGGCGGGCTGCAGGATCTCGATGTGTGTGTCATCGATCGCACCGAGACAGTTTGGGAAACCTGCTGTTTGGAACCCAGCCATGACCTGGCCCTGGTCCACGAGCTGGATCACCTGATCAAGGAGCACCACCTCCACAGCCTCACAGAAGTCAAGGATGATGGTAGAGACAGTGCTGATCCCCACTCCAAACTGCTGCTCAACTGACCTACAGGAGTCTGGTATGGCCAGGAACCATATGTCAATGGAGCAATACTGTACCACGAGGATGGGCACCTGTATATTGGTGCAGCTTAGCTCAAGCCATGGGGAGAGATGGTGTATGAGCCACCTGAACAGAGCATGTTCCATTCAGAAGTTCATATGCCATGCTTCATCATCCCACTCATTGAGCACCCCTGACCACCATTGGGCAGCTCTGGGAACAGTCCATCAGCGGCGATCGATAGGCATGTAGACCCCGGTGGTGGCTGCAGCTATGCGCCACTGCCAGCTCCAGGTGATCCTCCGCAGCTGGCTGTTGTTCTGGCACCACACTGAGATTGTCCGCCTCATGGAGCATAGCTATGACAGTGCCGGGAGGCCAGTCATGTGCTGCCTGCTCCTGAATGACCTCCTGAACAATGTGGCCTGTTGCTCAAGCAGGGCCAGGAGGATCGCGCATGATCTCTCGTGTAGCTCGACACCAACTATAGTGATGAGCTCACTGAACCACTCTGTGATGCAGTGAATCACAGAGTGGTTCAGTGAGCTCATCAGTGAAGCAGGCACCTCCGGGAGGCTACCTGCCCTGCATCCATGGTGCAGTTCACAACAAGAGGGAGCAGTAAGTCTAATTTGACTATGAGGGTTTTGTATACCATACTGCTGTGAGACAAACTAAGGCCGATGAACCTGTGCCAGATCCCATTCTATATAGGCGCTCATGGGTGACCTCACAGTTGGCGCCATGCCCCTAGCTCGTGCCCTAACCATCATGGTCTCTGTAATCAGCATGTGGGGTTGTGGGCCTGCAGCAACCCTCCCAGTAGCAATGTGGATCAATGTGGTACCATGGCCCATATGCGCCTCCGTCCTTTTGATAACTCCTGTATTCCTCAAACAGCTCCCGCTCCTTCTACTCCCTACTCATTTCCTCCAACTACCCTTGGTGTCTGCAGGCCACCCTTATCTTCCGACCTTGTGGGAGTACTGGGAACCTCTGTGTGGCTCCAGTTCCCACTGATGCACCTGGTCTGATTCTTTCTTCTTTCTTGGAGCAAATCAGTCATGACTGCTAATGATTCCGGCTCTGGTCCTCATTTCCAGGGCCATCCTAGCACCTGTGCTTGGAGTGTTTGGGCCACTATGTCCCTGGAGAACTTGTGGCACAGAGGTGACATACAGCACCTGCTGGGCTCTCTGGATAGCGCAAGCACTGGGTATGACCTCTTGAGCTCCGAGCTCCTGTCACTCGGTCATCCCGTAAGCGGGCCAGACTGTTGGATCTGGGCCTAGGAGCTAGAGCTCTGGCCCTTCATTGATGCTGTTCCACCCCCCCAACCGTGGTGCTGTTACTCCCTGGAGCCCGGCAGAGACCGTCGCATTATGGGAGACCTGTGGGCTGCCAAACTTTTGCCATTGCCTTGTGATGGAGGGAATCTCCCTTTGCATCTCGCTCACCCAGGCCATCATCGGGGCCCGTGGACATTGGCGATCTCACAGCACCTGCCTCAATCCTCTACTAGAGCTGGGTCTACATGAGGACCCCCCAGTGGGCCATATCAGCTGGAGGAGCCTTCAGGTGCCGAGCTCAGGGCTTTCTATGACATGTGGACTCACCCTGATGTGCAGGTGGGCCTGGCATTTGGGGATTCTTTTGAGCCGTATTACCTAGTTGCATACCATATGGGGGAGCAGGGCTACCGGAGGGGTATGATCCAGTGACCTTTTATGTGGAGTGTGTCAGACTGCCAACACCCTCTCTCCCCTGTGCACAGCCTCCATGGAACTAACAGCTGGTGGCCCTTGGCAGCAGTGATCTCCATGGTGAGTTGCCGGATGGGACTCAATCTGGTCTCCTACTGCAGTTCCTCTTGACACTGGTGCCTCCTCTATCACCGTGGACTGGTTGAGACGTGCATCCATGGCCAAACCCCTGAGTAGACTGATGGACATTTGGAGGGGTTTGCTTCCCTATCCCCCTGTGCCTTTTAGTATCGTTTCTACTCTCCATAGGTCAGGTTTGTTGGGAGCATTGATGTGCCTAATGATTATTCCCACTAGGACATAGGTTGTCTGCTTTGCTTGCTGCACTGTATACCGGGCTTTCAAATAAACTGCCCCTTGCTCTAGAGGCTTCCGTCATCGTGTTTTACAGGGTAACGATCAGCAGCTCGTTGGCTCAGGCACTCTCTGATTGCAGCTGTTTACAACTGGCTCTCCCTGCCACCTTATGCCTGGCTGTGGGTGTGGCCGCAAGCCGGTAGGTCTTCATTTGCCCTCGAGCCACCATGACTGCACGCTGGCATGGAGATGGGTTCATCACGGCATGGGAATGTTGTCACGTTGGTTACACTGCCACAGACCAGGGGGAATCCTCCACATCCCATGCTGGCATTTGGGCCCCGTCACATTTGTTCAGCCTCATGTGCCACCGCCCCACCCTGTAAGGTCAGCCGCATCCCAGAACGGGGCAATGTGTGGTGGCCCTTTCCTGGCATCACGTCTGAAAACACCCATTGTTGACAAGTAACACTGCTGACTAGCAAACTAATCACTAACTTTGAAAGGGAGGTTTCTGTTCCTGTGCTCCTATTGGCTGACAGTACTCCTGGAAGTATCCTTTCCCAGGAGATTAGAATAGCATGGTGGACTGGATGGAGTCTGTTGGCCTGCCCCCAAGGATGTGCAGAGGCTATGCACAGACGTTTTTCTGTCTTGTAACTTTCCTAGCTCTGCAGCTGTAATATATATCCTTGGGCTTAAGAAAACATGGACCATTTACTGACAACTCTATTCAGAGCTAGTCTAATTTAACCCTTTACTTTCACATCTGCCTTTATAATTCTTTCTTCCTTTTCTCAAACCTATACCTATCTTTATCTAGCACTACAGTTTGGGGCAATGACTTTAACATTTCTTTATTTTGTGTATCCTTAAGTAAATGATTCTAAATATTTCAAGTAACAGAAATATATGTAGCTTTCCTTCCCCATCAAGTATAAAATGAAGTTAAAAGGCTTGCTTGCAAGGCTGGCTGCTTGCTTGCAACAAAAGTCTAGTAGTTCTAAGATTCTTTGTTCATAGAAACTGAACAGCATTGTTGAATTTCGTTGCAGTTTTGCACTGGATAGTTTTGGCTGATTGCTCATCCACTCTACAGGCTCTTTCTTCTACTGGATGTTTCTAGTGTGTTACATTTCTTGTTTATTGGGTATTTTTCTATAGAGAAAGATAAATAGCTAAGTAAAGTCAGTAATTCAGACTCCCACATTTGCCCCCGCACTAGGAATAAGACTCAGACACAAAGGATATGGGTAAAACTGGCCGCAGCTGTTTTATTGAATCCGAATTTAATTAATAACCTGTTAAGAAACAAGACAACCAATTACGCCAATTGAACTGATGAATAACGGTGGATAGAGTTAAAACCAATTACCCTGCTTCAAATTGTTTCCCATGCCGAATTGTGAGGCAATTAGAATGCCAATTAGATTCTGCTTAAAATTAGACCCAATTAACCAAATTAACTTGGGTGAATAACAATAAAGGGGGGAAGGGGTGAAGAGATGACATAACTCAAACCTTAAACTATCTCTCACCCCCACCCGCGTTCAGTACCATACTACCAACCTTCTGGATTGGAGATACCAGTCCAATCCCCCTCCAATGGACCGACTTGATCCATTCTTCAGAAGGACAGACGTTGCTGCTGCAAACTTCGGGACCGCTTAAATCCTACCCGTATGCACACAACGCCTGGCCTTCCGTCCTGTGATAATTTGGGGCGCCCCTCCCCTAAATTACTCACCAGGTACCCATTGCAGAATGATCCCAATCATCTGCCCATACACCCAAGGCCCTAGAGCCCTTTCCATTTTTAAACCTATGGTACTGAACACCGCCACAAGTTCAGCAGCTGAGCTTGCTTGAACACCCCCTTAAATCAACCACCTCACCCAAGCAAAGTGTTTATACTCCACCCTCTTGTTACACCAGCCTCTGTAACAATCTTTTAATATTCCCAATATACAAATCCAATCCATGCTCAGATAAATGGACCCCATCTTGCCAAAAGAGCTCCGGCCTGTTCCATCGAATTTCAGGATGGCAGAGCCAGACACCACCCAGTGGGGTAATCCATTTTCTAACCTCCCCATTAACCTTTTTCCTAGCTCTATCCACCGCCCTAGGATTAGTGGCTCCCGGCCACTTAATCCTTTGCAACAACTCCGAAAAAACCAGAATGGTCTGCGGGAACAGCTCCCTCAACCTGACCCAATCCTGTCTTATCATTATTGACAGGTCCAACCCAGATCCCCTTGAAAAATCATTCTCGCCCAGATGGATTAAAATCACATCCGGGTGAGGTCTACGAGCCCAACCCAACAGTAAGGGCATAAGCTGGGGCCACAGCATCCCTCTTCTACCCTTCCACACAACGCAACCCTTTGGGGCCAAGCCTAGCTGTGTCCCCCAGCTAGATGCCTGTACCCGTTTTGCAGCCCACCTGACAAAACTGTGGCCGATGATCCAGATTCCTTTTCCCTGGGGATTACGGCCACCTCCTATGAAAAAGGAATTAAAACAAATCATCACTTACTTTGCCCGAGTCAGAGTCTACAAGACCGGAAACGGGCGAACATATGACTTAAAAACCCCAGACCGCCATCTACCTACCCTCTGAATCTCCGGGGGGTGGAAACCGGCCGCAGCCGCCGCTGAGGCTGCGCCGATCCGAAATGAATGGGACCTGAAAACCACCCCGGCCAACCCCAGCAGCCCGAGGCAACGCTTTAATACCGCTAAAAATTGATATCGGGTCAAAGGGAGACCCGACTGGTGTATGAACAATGAGCCAGGCAAACCTGGTCTGACCTTCAAATAATTTTCTGTGCATACAACCGGGCAAATAAGCGGTTCAATCGATCGCGCTAACGCCACCTTAGTGCCCCTTCCCAACTGATCAGTTTTGGAAAAACGGATGTTAATCTCCATACCCACCCCCGTCATGGATATGTCACCAACTTGCAATTCTCTCCCTGACCTATCATTCCGTGACTTAACCACCAACTCCCCAATTCGCATAGCCCCAAAAAAGGCAACCACAAACGCTGCCCGAAACAAACATACCTCCGCGGGATCACAGCAAACCTCCCCCAATTTACTCACTACATCGGCCAAATTCCTGGGGGATAAGGGGACCCTATTATCAACCCGCACGGGGCCCTGTCTTTTCCATGACGCAACCATCGCCTTAAGAACTGAGGACACCTCGGCATCCTGAACTCCCACTAACTTAGCCATGAAAGACAAAGCGGACCATCTGGTGGCTATGGTACCCGGAGCTAACCCTTTCCTATGCAATTCAAGTCCGAACTGCACCCTCTGGGCAAGCGGCACCGGGATCACCAACACCCACCCGCGGGACCGGGCAAACCCTAAAAATTCCCTGATCGCTCTCTCATATGCCAGCCACGTCACGGGGGACACGGAACCCTTCACCGTGTCCATCAGCTCTAGCCTCCAAGGCTCCAAAGCTGTCTGGGGACGAAGTCCTGCTCTTTCCTCGCAAAGGGAGCGAGCTCCCAAAAACGCTGCATCTGCAAACGAGAGAGAGCATCAGCTATCTCATTCTGGACTCCTGGCACATGTCTCGTAGAAAACACTATATTATGCTGCAAACACCATAACACGAACACCCTAACGAGGCGCATAACTCTCTCAGACTTGGAGGACAAAGAATTAACAACATGAACCACAGCCAAGTTGTCACACCAGAAAACAACACTCTTATCCCGAAAACAGTCCACCCATAAGTGGACAGCAACCACTATAGGAAATAACTCTAAAAAGGTCAAGTCCCTCAAAATTCCTGAGTCCTCCCACCGTGCAGGCCATCTCTCAGCACACCAACGACCCTGAAAATAAATTCCCAACCCAGCCGCACCGGCTGCATCAGAGTGGACCTGCAATTCTGCCTCCAGCAAAAACAGGTCACGCCACACACTAACCCCATTGTGAGACCTGAGAAACTCAAGCCAAACGTCCAAATCTTCCTTCATCTCCTTTGTAACCCGGATATGATGGTGGGGCAACGACACCGTTGTTGTCCTAGCGTATAACCGTGATAGAAAAGCCCGACCTGGAGCGACAACGCGGCAAGCGAAGTTTAACTTACCAATCAATGACTGCAGCGCTCTTAACGTTATCTTACTGGCAGCTCTACAAGCCTGTACCTCCTTCTGCAACTCAACAAGCTTACCCTCAGGCAGCCGCGACAACTCCCTGACCGAGTCTAATTCTATGCCTAGATAAGTCATCACCGGTGCAGGACCCTCAGTTTTCTCCTCTGCTAAAGGCACCCCGACTAACTGAGCCACGTCCCTAAACAAACCTAACAAATCGCCACACGTCGAGGCACCCGCCTCCCCTACGAACAAATAATCGTCTAAATAATGTGTCACGCGACCAGACCGCGCCCTCCGCTTCACAATCCACTCCAATGCCGTGCTAAATTTCTCAAAGGCCGCACATGAGATGGAACATCCCATGGGCATAGCCTTGTCATAATAGAACTGGCCCCGAAATGCAAACCCCAATAGGTCAAAATCCCTAGGGTGGACTGGCAAAAGGCGAAATGCAGATTTGATGTCGCTCTTTGCCATCAGGGCCCCCTTTCCACATTCACGAACCAGCTCTACTGCCACATCGAATGAAGCGTACTGCACCGAGCAAATATCATGCGGTATCGCATCGTTCACAGAAGACCCCCGAGGATATGACAAATGGTGAATAAGCCTGTACTCCCCGGGTGCCTTCTTAGGAACAATACCCAACGGTGAAACTCTTAAATTATCCAACGGCAAACTGTTAAACGGGCCAGCAACTCTGCCCTCCACAACTTCTTTATGTATCTTCCTTCCAACAACTTCCTCCAAACCCTTCACCGATTTCAGGTTTTGCGCAAACATGCGCTCGCGAACCCCTTGGAATGGAATCTGAAAACCGTAACGGAACCCATCAACTACATAACACGCGACCCCCTTTAACGGGTAATCGACCAACAACTCCTTAAGAACCCACCACTTAACTGGCGTTGGTGCCCTTGTTAGCACCTGCTTGGGGGGGACCGCCACCTCGTGTTCCTCCCCCAGGAAAGGGGCGCTTACCCCTCTGTCCCCCACCCTTTCGTCTATTGCAGGTAGAAATGGGGTGGGGCCCGCCGCACTGCAGGCAGGAGTGCCGAAACCTGCAATTGGCACGAAAACACCTAGATCCTTCATTAAAGTCCCAGCATGCCAACCCAGGACCACCTCTTTTGGGCACCTCGCCTCGAAAATTATCTGTGGGCTGTCCCCCACCTTTCACTATGACATGACCACTATCTGTTCTGGCGACATCTTTCTCCTGGATGCATTCTATCCAGAGGTCATGATCTTTTACATCCCATTGTACGCCCGGCGTGATGGAGGCATTTTGCCGAAACGCCTCATCGTATCTTAGCCACCCAAACCCTTCCTTAGTCAGGTAGGCCCGCCTCACGATATCAAAATATTTCCAGAGGGCCACCGCCCGCTCTGGAAACGCCTGCATGAGTACGCCGGCATAAATTATAAATGCCGACTCCCAGTTGGCCCAGTTCCTATCTATCTTTCTTCTCTTTGCCCTTTCGTACTCCCTGGGCTCGAGTTTCGCATTAGGATCCGGCACCGGATCACAAAACAAAATTGTAAATAAATCAATGTACTCCCCTTTCCAAATCTTTTCGCGTGTGGACTGAGATAGGTGCACACCTAAGGGAGCAGAGACCCTCGCGTAACCTCCACGCAACGGGGGGACTTCACCAGCTGGCACTACCGGCGCCGCTGACGTCCCCGCTGTACTTCCTGCTATTACCTGAGCTTGCCCTTGGGGAGTCAGACCGAGCCCAGCCTGACCAGGACCCCCTCCTGCCGCTTCTGGCTGGCCAACTAGGCCCACCTCCGATTGCGGGCGCCACACATTGCCAACCCACAATAACCTGTTTGGGTCCTGTTGCACCCGCAGTTGACCCAAACCGCCCTGCCCCAACGATGGCATGACAGGTGCAGGCTGCTGCACCAGTGCCCCAGCTCCCAGGCCCACCGTCCCCTCCGCTTGCGAGGTTGGCACCTGGCTGGCAATGGGCGGGCACACCGTCTCAATTTCCCTTCCCAACAATTGGGACCCCCGAGACGCTACGCGGTCCCCCATCACTGCACCACTCAGACCGACATACTCACCATCCATTGCATTTGTGACCACCTGCGCAGGTAATCCCATTTGGGGCGGTGCGACGTGAGGCACACTCGCTGTCGCCACTCGACCCCCTGCCTCCAGTAAGGCTGCAATCCGGGACATCTGTTGCTCCATGCGGTCCACCTTTCTTGCAAGCTCCTCGACAGCTTGTCTACTCGCCCCAGCGTCCCCGTCAGCTGCTGCTTGACAATGCACACCTGCTGCACTCGTGCTAGGCTGAGACAAAACAGAGCCAGGGTTACTGACAACTCCAGTTGCTGCTGCACCCCCCATTTGCCTAGGAGCAGTATTCAAAAAACCGGCCTCCATCAGTCTCCCCATGACTCCATCCCATGCACTCATCCTAGCCTCCAGCGTCTGCAACAACCCATGCTCCTGACTGTCCTGACACGCATCACTTGATGCAGCCTGTCCCGGCTGCCAGGATTGCGCTGCCACTAACTGCCCACCAGGTGGTGCGGGACCCCCTGTTTGCAAGGCGGCACCAGCCTGCCTCAACAATTCTTCCATGGCAGAAGGCCCTGCCATCTCTCCTGCACCCCCTCCTACTCTTGCTGTGCAGGCCCCGCTCCCGTCCACCATCTGGCCCTGTGCAGGGGCCAAACCTCCCAACTGGCCAGTTGGAGGAGACCCCAGCACCAACAAGTCACCACTTACATCCCCAACCCTGGCACCTGAAGGGACACTAGCCCCCTTTGTCCCTTTCCTCCTACCCATTGTGCCAGTCCCTCCAAGGATCCTACACAGATCTACACACACCCCACCTACCCAACCGCAATGGGCACACCACCCTAATCCAGATCCGTCCCCCGCTGCCCCGTGGCAAGATAGAGTGGCTGGGCCCTTCTCTCACAGCAGAAGGGAGGGGGGGTGTAGGCAAAACCGCCCCCACTGCTCAGTACCCCACAGGCAAGCACCAACTCTGGCCTGACAACCCAGGCCTAATCCTGCCCCAAGTGTTTGGGCCCCTATTTCACAACGAAAAAGGGGGGGGGTGTAGGCAAAACTGCCCCACTGCTGAGTACCCCTCAGGCAAGCACCCACTCTAGCCAGCCAACCCAGGCCACTCCTGCCCTACCACCGACGGCAGGATAGAGTGTTTGGGCCCCCTCTTTTACAACGAACCGGGGGGGTTATGTGTGAGCCTGCCCCCACCACTCAGGCCCGTATGTGAGCACCCCTGCTCAACTGCCGCCTCCACCCCGCCGTGAGACAATTCCCCAAGCCGGGCCAATTCCCCGAGCCCCGATCTCAACCGGAGGGGGGGGGGCTGCCGCCCAACAAACACTCCCAACCGCTCAAACCAATCCCTTCTTCCCTGCAAACCGCTCCTCTGTCGCCAATGAGGGGGGGGCAGTTAGAAAGGGGGACCCCGGAGCGCCGACAAAGCCGTCTTCTTCAGCAGCGCGCCACCAACCAAGTGATGGGCTGCCCGGCGCGCTGCACCACGTGGCCTCTACCGGCCAATTAGGAGAGCGCATTTTCGCGCCACAACCCTGCCGCTGCAAACTGCAATCCAGGACGGATTGCAGCTTGCTCTTCGTGCGGCCAGCTTGCTACATCCCCGCGCGCAGCGGGAAAGAACAGGAACCACCCTGCAGCCTCATTCCCTTAGAGGCGGGCCCAAACTTCCCCCGCAGCGCACAAGGCGCTTAGCGGGGGGATTCTATAGCAAGTGTGTTGCCTCAGCTTCCCAATGCCTGACTTGGACAGGTGCTTGAAAGTCAAAAATGGCTGAAGCTTAGCCCAGTCAAGATGGAAATAATTCTGTTTAGTTAGGAAAATCATCTAAAGAATGGCAGCTGTACTGTTTTTATTCATGGGCTATGCCTGTATTTTGTTAGAGCTGTTCAACTTAGGAATCCCTTTTTAATGTATTTATTTCCATGCATCAATTCAGATGTACCATTGTGCTTTCTTCCATCTGAATCTAATTACATTTTTTTTTCCTTTCAGGTGGGCACCTTGCTATAGTTACCCCATACTAGAACTGAAACTCAGAACTCAATTTTTTCCCTGGTATTTATTGAGTAAATCGGTGTTTGACTCGATTTTTCCAAGTTCTGAGGTTCTGAAAATTAGATCCAATACCTGGTGTTAAGTAACAGTAATGCCTGATGATATCCCATGACTGTTCACAACCACGCCCCTGCTCCTAAGCAACCCTTACCTTCACCGAGTCTGTTTCTAGTTTCTACTTTATTTGGTCCACAGGAGGGGAGTGGGGAGAGGACAGGTGAGGTGCGGACAAGTACAGGTTATGGTTTTTGAATGGTTGCCAGGGGCAAATAAAAGTCTGAACTAGGGTATGATTCAGTATTTCTTTGGTGACCTCTATGTGTGCTTTGGTGACCTAACCCTGACCTCGGTGTGGTCTGCTTGTTTGTTGGTGTGTCTGATTGGCATTTCCCCCTGGCAAAATTTTAAACTGTGACTAGGAGCTGGGCATAGGGTCAAATGGGATTGGACTGGAGGAATCAATTACTTGTCTCTTTCAGGTTTGTGTGTGTGTGCGTGCTCACTTCTTGGGGCAGAGGGTTTGGCAATGGCATGGGGTAAGGAAATTTATTGCATTTACATTTGGGGTTCCATGGATTTTGATTTTTTTTCTCTATCTCCCCCTGGGCTGTGTTATCCACTTCCCAAGGTCTGGCAGTTTAATTTTGGGGTAGTAGTTGGCATGGGTCCTTTCCTTATGGATCCTGATGGAGCCGTGTGCAACATGGGGCAAAGCAATATGAATTAGCTTTTTCTCTCTCCCCTGTGCTGTGGAAACTCCCTCCCCAAGGTCTGGCAGTTTAGTTTTGGGTTGGCACTTGGCATGCGTTTATTTTATGGATCCCCCTGATGGAGCCATGTGCTCTGGAGCAGGGGTGTGTGCAACATGGGGCAAAGCAATATGGATCTTTGCTCTCTCTTTCTCCACTGTGCTTTGAAACTCCCTCCCCAAGGTCTGGAAGTTTAGTTTTGGGTTGGCACTTGGCATATGTTTATTATTTATTGGATCCTGTTGGCGCCAGGTACTTGGGGGCAGGAGAGGTTGCAGCTGTAACAGAAGAGCTAATTTCCCTTTAGCTGTCTTTTGTCACAGAGCCCTTTTCTATTACAAACCTACCACTATTAACTCTCAGTTTCATTCTGAAAGCTCATAACCTGTTCACCCAGGCTCTGATTCAAGGTATGTGCAGTGCACACAGGCTAAAACAGCAATCCCTACCCCACCACCATTGTGGCAGCCACATCAGCCCTGCTCCTCCCTCTCCTGGTCATGGTGGGGCTGGGAGGTGGGGGGATTTTTCCCTCGTCCCCCCTGTGCACACACTATTTGTGCAATTTCTGTTTTGGTCTGTGTTGGGTTGGATTGGGGCTTTACAGAGGATTCAGTGGTACTAAGTAGGAAGTAAGAAGAAAAATAGTTACTCTGTAAAAGATGATGATGCCAGGTGTCTGCTGTAGTACTTCATGATAAAATGTTTTAGGGTTTTTTGCTATTTGAAACACTAATTAATTCAAAAGAATATTAAAATCTTTCAGATCTTGATCACTCCAAATATTTACCTATATCATGAGAATGAGCAACACAGTTTGTCATAGTTCTGGGACCTTGATTAAATAATTTTGAAGGTAGTAGAAACATTTTACCATCCAGCTTGTCCCTCAAGCACGTAACCTGGGGATTATCTTTGACACCTCCCTTTCCTTTAAACATCAGATCCAGTCTGTTGCTTAGCGCGCCCCCTCCAGAAGGGGAAGGGACCAGTTAGGATGGTCCGCCCTCGGAGGCTGATGGAACCCCAGCGGTTCCAGGAGGTCCTGAGGGAACTTACCCTGGAT
>QEPC01008742.1:306930-338103 GCA_003113815.1 Sphenodon punctatus
CCGCGGCTGTGGAACTCCCTTCCGGAGGAAGCTCGCCTGGCCCCAAGCCTTTTGACATTTCGGCGGAACTGTAAGACCTGGCTGTTTGCCCAGGCCTTTGGGAGGGAGGGGGGGGGGTGATTTTTAATCCCCCACCTGTATATTTATTTTTATACCACCCTGTCTTATTGATATGTTTTATAATTGTATTTTAAATGTTTTAAATGGTTTTTTATTGTTGTCAACCGCCCCGAGCTGCTGTGCAGGATGGGGCGGTATAGAAATCTACTAAATAAATAAATAATAATAAATAAATAAATAAAATGTTGTTTCTCTCTGAATAAAAGTGCTAAAATCTGGCCCTTCCTTGCTGCTTTCACTGCCCAAACTCTATCGATTGCCTTGACTACTGCAACCTCCTTCTCACTGGCCTTCCCCACTCTCACGTTGCCCTTCCAATCAGCTGCCAAGATCACCCACCTCAGCTGTTACTTTGATAATGTTCACCCCTCCTAGGCTCCCTCTGCCTGAATGCATTTAGTGCAAGTCCTTCTCTTTACTTTCAAGGCTCTTCATGGCCTTGCTCCCCCATATCTTTCTGTGCTTGTTTCCCAATAATACATTCTGTCCCAGGACTTTCACTCCTCCTCCTCTACCACCATCACCCACTCCAGTGCCCCCCCCCCACTCCCAGAAGTGTCTTTGCCCCTTCTCCCATGGTTCCCCCCCAGACCTGGAAGTCGGCCCCAGAATGCATTTGATCAGCTCCCTCCCTAGCTTCAAATCTCTTCTAAAACCTACCTTTTCCATCAGACCATCCCTAACTACTCACCCCACCCTCAGATTGCTCACTGGTGCTGTCCTATCATAATGTGTCCCCTTCTCCCCTGTAACTAGGCATGTGCACCTGCTGATTTTCAACTTTGTGTATCCCTGTCCCTCCCTATGTTCTCCTCGCCCTTGTCTCCCCTCCCTTGCCTTTCCTAGATTGTAAACCTCTTGGGATAGGGATGGGCTTCTAATTATGATTGTACCACACCAGGTATATTGGTGGCAGTAAAATAAATAAATAAATAAATAAATAAATAAATAGGACGTACAGGCTGTAATGTTTGGACTACAGATGAAAAACGTTTAGTATTATCAATAATAACTGAAAGAAGCTATGGGAAAACACGTGGGCAACTTGTGGGGGCAGCATGTGCCCCCCAGATTTTCAGAAACCCCATACAACCCCTGCACAGCCCCAACTCCTGTGCTCCCCCTCCAATCCCTGTTACTGACAGTTACCAGTTGCCTATGGTTTATCTTTTGCTATAGTAATTTCAGTTGCCATTTTTGCTATGTCTGGGGAAAACAATAAAATTCAAGAGTTTTAGATAATGATTATTGTGGAAACATGGTGTCTATGATCAGAATGGTAAAACTCAACAAGGGTTGTCTTCTCTGCTGTTTTTGATCTGTGTTAAACTAAAGGCTCCACTCCGCTCCAAGACTGCAATCTTAAGGGCACTGGTTTTGGTCAACTGCTTGCAAAAGTGCATTTTAAGATTATAGTCCAAGAACACTCATGCTATGAACCTTAATAAGGACTCTTGTTCTAAATAATAATATGGGGTTTCCCATTGAGATTACTAAGACAATTTTATTTTTATGGGTTTTTTTTTCTTTATTTCTCCTAGCTTACCCACAAATTTATTGAAGGAAAGCAATTAAAATAGCCTTTTAGCCATTATAATATTATTCTTTTCTTTCACAAAAATTAAACAAAGTTCAAAGAAACCTATAAGAATTGCTTTGCAGTCATCAGTTGTGCATTCAGCAAAACGTTTTACCAAGTTTCCTTTGTGACTGTCTACTTACTCAGAGAGATGATTTTGTTTATAGTTTTTAAAATGTCTTTTCTCTACTGCACATAAGATAGTTTATTTAATGCAATTCAGAGCTGAATCATTTATTTATTTCTCTCTCTCCTCTGTGTTCTAGCTCTTTCTTTTTGTGGTTTGGAACTTTGAGCTCTACATGGCACCACTGGCTTTGTTGTTACTATTGGCATGGAATTACTTCTTGATCATATCAGGAAAGGATAATAGGCAACATGATACAGTAAGTCTTGACTCCGTAAAGCACATATTTTTACTTTGTACTTACAGCTTCTCATAGAAATGAAATTTTAAAACTGAGCTTCATTCAGAAACTTAATTTTTCTGGTTAAATACAGAATCTTTTAACAAAAATAAAACCAATCCATGACTTCTGAGGGACAGTTCTTCTCATTCACAGTCAGAGTTCTTTTCCAGCTGTTTATGAAAAAAGTTAATTTTTGCTGGAAGTGTAATTTTTAAAAAGCATGTGCTATCCTCCAAGGTTTGTGTATGTTTTAGTAGCTCAGAAAAAGCAAGAGATTGTGTTGTTGTTTTTTTATTTTGTTTTTTTATAAAAACAATATACCTTGTATAGTCCTAATTCATTAGGACTAGCTTTCATTAGCTTTCAAAAACCTATAGTTTGACATTGTATCTGTTTCTGATATTGAAGGAAGAGCTGTAATCTTCTAAAATTATAAAAATTAGTAACATTTCTAAAATGATTGCATTGTATTAGATACAGTGATTTGTATTCTTCTGCAGTACACATAGAACATGTGTTGGATTCATCAGTGGTTTCATTAATTAATTAAACTACTGATGAACTACTGCTTATCTTAATTCTAGTAACTTGAAACACTAAAGTATCTGATGTTTAAAATTGCAAATTTACTTTAACATAGATTTGTGATAAACAGAGGTAACCAGTGTCAGCAAGTGTTACTCTTTCAACTACCAAACCGTACCCCAGCATTTGCTGGAGGAGCATCCAGTTCTGCCACAAGTTCAATTTCTATTACATTTTTGAGGTTGTGATTTGTCATGTCTCTTCTTTTAAACAACTCAGCCTCTAGTTCCTACAACACTGAGAAACAACGAACTACCTTCTCTTCCTTGAGATTAGGCTCCTGTATCAGGTTTTCTTTCCTGCCTGGGTATAATCAGGTCCAGAAATGGAAGGCCTTTCTGTCTGCTTCCTGCCTGCAACGGACTTCCTCTTCTAGCAGAATCTGCAGGCTACTCTTCCCTCCTGAAGAGTTAGCCGTGAGCTAAGCCACCAATTATTCTCATCTAACTTTATCAGGCTGTTGCCTTTTCCCACAGGAATTTACCACCTCAAACATATTTTCAGAGTTGCATATAGCACAAAAGCTTATATATACTTTTATGTTTGTTTGCTTTTCCTTTTAATCGCAGTAGTGTACACTCAAACTAGGGATTTTGCATATAAATTTTAATTGTGACTTGAAAATTTTTCTTCAGTTATTAATGAAAAAGTAATCCCTGCCATCCTTAATGAGTCAGGCTTGACGACCTTCTATTTCTATTTCCATTAAAAAGACTGCAGACTCTTTTGTTGTGTACTAAGACATCTTATGCAACTCTTCACATGTGGTGACTTAATCTTCCAACATAATATCATGTAGACTTTAGATGAACCATCATCAAGAATATTTCTGCATTATTATCCAATGTAAAATGAAGAACATAAGTAGTGCCATACTGGGTCGGACCAATGGTCCCTCAAGCCCAGCACCTGTCTCCGACAGTAGCCAGTCTTGATTGCTTGGAAGAAGTACCCAGCAGGGCGCAATGGAGTGATCCATTCCCTGTTGTTCACTCCCAGCTCCCAGTGGTAAGAGGTTACATTCCCCAAAACCTACCTGGCTAACAGCTGCTAATGGGTCTGTCTTCCAGAAACATGTCCAATCGTTTTTTAAACCCAGCTATACTACTGGCCCTGGCAACAAATTCCACAATTTAATTGTGTGCTGAGTGAAAAAATGCTTAGAGTTCTTGTCAGTCTTCTAACACCCAATAACCAACTCTTTACGGAATACCTGATTGAGACCTTTAGACAGTTTCCATCCAGGTGCCAGCTCTATCGACCTTATCCTATCTTCATGCGTGGTCATGAGTTCATTCTATCTAAGGTGCTCTCACAGTCAGCAGGTTAACATCCTCATGCCTTCTCTCTTGGCTTCTTTCACTAGCTGTTTAACTGTTACCCATTGCACACACTACTGTGCTGTTCATTCCTTTGAGCCCTCTGTTGATGGCTTTGCTCACCTAACTGACTGCCATCCACATGTATCAACTGAGATCATAAGCTATAGCCAAGCAGAAAGAGACCGAATTTGTAGGCAGAGAAACTATTCCTTGGCAAAGTCAGGAAACTTAGTAGTAGGTGCACTTCTTGAAACCCACCAGAGGGGTATCTGGGACAGACTCCTCCTGAGTCTACTTGCAATAATATATCCCCCTAAAAATGCCATTGTTTTTATGAGATGAAGCACAAATCAGTGTACCCTAACATTTTTACTACTTTAGATATCTGTAATGATAGTGGAAACTTTCAAGTAGAAACCAAAGTTACCCCATAGGGTAAGACCACATGAAACATTATCCCACCCACACTGGGTGACCTTAACCTACATTAGCCCATGATGCAGCTGACCATAAGGCTGACAGCTTCTAGATGTTCACACACTTCTGCCCCGGGGCAGGCAGCTGCTACGTGATGCATCCACTGGAGAAGGCCAGTGATGCATTGTGAGCTACTGTTGCCCCACCTGGGCTAATGTGAGGTAACAGGACTCCTCTTGTCAGGCCATTCCTTTGCAACCCCGTCCTGTGGCATGGTCCAACAGCACTATAGAGCCATGGGTGTAGTTTGCAATTCCTTTGTCATGGCAGGGAATAGGATAGTGGGTAGGCCAGGGGGTGCTGGGTGGGATGGGGCTTGGATGCCTGCCTGTGGCTCCTCAGCCCACCCTGAGGTATCATGGGACTTGCAGTGGAAGCCTGCTGCCTGGCTTCCCCGCAGCGGGAGCAGGGCACATCATTTGAACTGCTCTCCCACCATCCCAAAGGGTGGCAGCTGTGTTCACCCTTCCTGGGGTGGGTGAGGGATCCGGCTGGCCCTCTTTTGTGTGGCTTTACCCATAGTGTTACATTGGGGGAATACTTAACTGTGAAATAGACTGAACAGCCTTGTGCTCAGGGATAGAACAAAGCCAATCATGCTGCATGTACAGTTGTCTACATTGTTAAGTAAATGTTCATTGTTCTTAAAAGTCTTGAGCACGTTAGGTTTGGTCTGATCTCTACAACATATTTCCTTACTTGCAGATAGATGCCAGTTTGTAATACTCTTTTCCTACTTTAACTTCTTACCCCATGTAATCGCTGTGGCCTTGCAGCTATTATACATGCAGGAAAGTACTAGAAACTCCTGTAAGAACTATGAATATTTACTTAGCATAAGTCTTAAGTTAAAGCCAGTCCTGTTCCTAGGGAACTTCTGCCTACAATTGCTTTTCTGACTTCCCGCTACAGATCTAACAGAACAGTGCAAATTATCCTTGTATGTTTCTCATTATTATTATTTTTAAATAATCTTGTTTAACACCTGCTAAATTAAAATTATTTAAGAGTAAACATATCTCTTTCCCCCTCTTTTTATTAAACAATCTTTAGAAAAAAAGGAATATATAACAAAGTATAGCTCTTGATGAATCACTAGTTTCTCGACTGGATCCAGATCAGGTGGCCTAATGAAGAGGGTATTGTCCATTTGATATCATATCCCTAAAATAAAAATTCTGTGTTCTCCATGTTTTGGCATTCTTTCCAGCATGACTGTGTCTATGTAGTAAACTTGCTAGAATCATTACATTATTTAAATGGTCTACAATGAGTAATCATGTGACACCATGACACCTGAAAATGGTGAAGAATCATGGACAAGTCCCATTCATCTAACACTAAACATTGAATTTTAGTTGAATGTGGAAAAACAGCATTGTTCCAGCCAACTTGCAACCGCACCTCGAATATTGTGTGCAGTTCTGGTTGCCCCATCTCAAAAAAGACATAGCGGAACTAGAAAGGGTACAGAGAAGGGCAACAAAAATGATCCAGGGTATGGAACAGCACCCGTATGGGGAGAGGCTTGATAGGTTGGGGCTCTTCAGCTTGGAGAAGAGACAGCTGAAAGGAGATATGATAGAGGTCTATAAAATCATGAGTGGTGTGGAACTTGTAAACAGGGAACGGTTATTTACCCTCTCAACTAGTACTAAAACTAGGGGACACTCCATGAAACTCGCAGGTGGCAGAGTAAAAACAAACAAAAGAAAGTATTTTTTCACTCAGAGTACAATTAGGTTGTGCAATTTGCTGCCAGGGAGGTGCTCAAGGCCAGCAGCTGTCTCTTATACACATCTAGATGTGTATAAGAGACAGCCCACAGGGAATGGATAGCATGGTGACCTGTTGGGTGCTTCTCCCAGGCCCCCATGATTGGCCGCTGTCTGAGACAGGATGCTGGGCTCGATGGACCGTTGGTCTGATCCAGTATGGCATTTCTTATGTTCTAACTTCATTTTGCAATTTCTGCCTAGAATCATCTGTAGCTGAACCGTATCTGGTTCCTAAGTCCCTTAAAGAAACACAGCACATTTCCTCACGTTTCTTCCTGTCTATGCCTATGCCCTTGCATACCTTTCTCAGTAAAATAATTTCTTTTCAACCAAGCTCTAATTCTCCTCCTAGGATATCTTTTTAAAACTATAAATTAGACACAGAAGATGAAGACTCAGTGTTTCCTACTGCCTTGGGATTCAGTCTCATCTCTCTTTTAATGCTACCACCTGGGCTCCTATTCTTCTGCTGCCTTCCTATGAACTTTGAAACTTAAAAATAAACTAGCAAAACCATTTACCTCTCTTGTTCAATCTCTTTCTCATTTTCTAATGAAAAGATCTCTCTTTTTCCTACTTTTTCTACCCTGCTGCCCACTCCCCTTGTCATCTGCATTGAATGCATAGTGTTGGAAACAGTACATTCTATCAGTGACTGACAGAAAATGCTGCCTCTTTGTGGAGCCTGCTCAAGACATGATCTTAGTGCAGGTTATAAAAACATGGGGAAATGGCAAACTATTTGGTTCATTTGTGGTTACTGTGACTAGAAGAAGTAATTTAAAAAACATCTCTGTTTTTGATAATCGATATGGAAAATGTCTAATTTATATATCTTAATAATGTGGTGTTACAATGTTCTATTGATTGTCAGTGTACTTTGTGAATGTTAAATAATGAATTCTCCAAACAATATGTGAGGTAAGCAGGTCGTTTTGTCCCTAGTCATTATATGGGGAAAAACTCATTTGGCAAATGGTCATACACACAATCAGTGTCAGATATGGGATTATTACTTTGGAGTGCCTAGTTTCCAGTTTCAGTGTTAGACCACTAGAAACAATGCTTCAAGGATAAAGGTTTTCAGTATGATATGTAGAGTATTTATAAAATAGTTTTTTTAAGTATGCCTATCACACTAAAGGAAATAAAGGAATTGCTTTCATCGTACAGTATTACTTAAGGTTGAATAGAAACAATTTTGCAGTATAGCAAAAGAAATAAATTCTCCTGGTGTAATACAAAGAAGTGAAGCAAAGCTACCAAGCGGGCAGTACAAGAGATGTATTGTACTTTGAATTAGAAAACGGTCCACAAGTGGCTAGCAAAGAGAGTTATGGCATTGTGAAAAATGAGATGTAAAGGTAAAGATGCTACTGCAACACCATTTATGTATGATGAGAGGGAGTTTTTAGTAACTCCTGAACAAGTGAAGAAAAGGTGAAAACAATACTTTGAAAATCTGGTAAATTAGTCAAACCTTTTCTAGATGGAGTTGCCAGCATATTATACTACAATGGCACCGGATTCTAATATGATAGAGAAAGTACTGAGAGATGCAATCCTGAAAGTGAAGAGCAATAAGGCAGCAGGACCTGATGGCGTATTGGTAGATGTGGTGAAAGTCTTGCAGAAGACAGCTATAAAGTAGATGAGTGGAGTGATTAAAGTTGTATGTTGAGATAAGAAGATACTCAAAGATTGGTACAAGTCAATCTTGGTTCCAGTGCATAATAAAGGAAACTTTCATGAATGAGGAAATTCATGAACGATAAAGTTACTGTCACATGAAGATGCTGGAACATGCCCTGAATGTTATGGTGGAGAGAACAGTTTTTGAGCCCTAGAAAAAGCATATGATAAAGTGGATAGAAGAATGCTGCTGATACCAGTGCCGAGGAAATACAGTGGGTAAAAACAGAAGTGACTATGCTCACAGCAGCAATCCAAACCGGCTTGTGTCAGGAAGCCGTCACTATCCAGACTGGGTCAAGCCACGGAACAAACATTCATGTGGGCGGGGCGGGGTGGTGGTGGAGATGGGGAGATGCACAAACATGTGACCACATGGCCTGATCCCCACACTATGACCAGCTCCCCCCACCATGATGGGCAGTCATGCCCGCAGCTGCCATGGTGAACCTGATCCAGGCCAGTGGGAACTGACATGTGAACACACTCTGGCCCTCTTTGCTCCAATTGGGTTGGCGTTTGCCTGGGCTGTGGCTTCGGCCATTTGGAGATGAGAGCCCGGGCTAGCCGCCAACATGCCCAGGGTCAGTCCGGGAAAACATCTGGCGGCCCAGTAACAAACATGACAGTGGTGTATGGATGCCCCCCCCGCACATGTATGTGTGGGGGGGGCACCTGTGCGAATGCCACAGTGGGTGCAGGGGGAACCGGTTGGTGCCTGTGGGAATGCCACGGGTGGTGGGCGGGGGTGCATGTGTGCTCCTGTGCTCCACCCACCTTCATCCATCACCCAAGCACAGACCAACGAGTGGCAATGCCCGATGCTCCATGCGTGGAGATGGGTGAAGGTGGGTAGGGGTCCATGGGAATGCACCGCCATACACCGCCCACCCACTGTGCTGTCCACCCATCCCTCCACGCACCCGTGCCCATTTGAAAAGGGCCATTAATAGGACTCTGNATGCTCCATGCGTGGAGATGGGTGAAGGTGGGTAGGGGTCCATGGGAATGCACCGCCATACACCACCCACCCACCCACCCACCATGCCACCCATTCATCCCCCCCACACCCATTAGAAAAGGGCCAAAGTAGGGAAGAGCAGGTTACTATCACATTTGTATCAGAGTAGTGTAATAAACATGGCAGTTGCCATACATAGAGCCACCAATACAGTGACTCAAATGTGTTTTGAAGCAAGTCCTTTTGGAAACAAGCCCTCAGCTTGCTGCAGTTACTACATTGGTGGACTTTGTCAGCAAGAAAATCCCAGTGGGAAAAGGAGAAAAGCTGCCACACACTTATGTTCTTATGTTACACGCAGGGTAATTTCAGATGTGATGGGCCTTTCGGCCCGCCATCCTGAACCCAGACTCCCCTCCCCCCCACGCTCCCTCAACCGCCCACCCATGGGGCGACAGGCCCGATCCTGTCCCGTGAGCGGGACCATGATCTGGGATGGGCCAAAGGTAACTGACGTTACTTTTGGCCCATCCCAGATCGTGGGCAATCTAACCATGATTCTGCATCTTGGGTTGGTCAGAGGTCCAGAACCGTGGTTAATTTGATCCCGGCTGGGTGTTCACTGTGGTGAACATCTGGCCAGGAGCAAAGAGACGTTCACGGGATCGCTGCCACCACATGGAATCCACTGGAATTCAGTGTGGTGAGCAGTAATTTCGTAACGTCTGAAATTACCCACAGATGATAAGTATAGATACCATACAGAGAATCTAGAAGTAGTAGTAAACCATTGGTATGACCAGTTAAGGAGGCATGAAATGAAAATGAGCTTTATTAAGACTGAAGCCAGGTAGTTAAGTATAGGTGCCATGGGGAATTTCAGCATAGAGATAAATGGGATCCAAACAGACTTTTTCAAATATCTTGATGGCTGGGTGAATTGTCAAAAGATGATAGTCTTGAGAGTGAAATACAGCCCAGGCTTGAGAATGGAAGTGTGTGGAATAACATCTCAAGGATTGTGCATGACAAGTACATGCCATTGAAAGTGAAAGCCCAGCAGTATAGAATGGAGGTGTGTTCCACAGTTAAGTCTGATAAGGTAATAAAGAGTCATCTCATTATAAATACTTCTAGTTGATGCATGTGATATCTTTGCACAATAAAAAGTTACCCCAAAAGTCAAAGACATTAGAACAGAAAGTGGCAGAAAAGAAATTTGGAAGTGCCATGCAAACAGGGTGAAAACAGACACGTGTGTGGTGCAGTAGTGCCTCTGGCTGAGGTGGGGCAGGAAACAGCGGCAACCACCTACCAGAGCTCAATGCAAGAGCATCCAGCTCTGAACCCCACCTGTTCTTTCCCTATAACATTCTTCTCATCAGTCCAGTGATTCACATGATACAGCAAATGGCGACTGTAGATCTTCAAAGGTATACTGATCAAGGTTATAGGGTGATAGCAATCTGGATTGTTCCGCTCACCTTTTTTAAATATAGGGATTATTGTGTTTTGTTTCCAACCATTTTATTTATTTAAAAGTTTTATACCCCACCCCTCCTGCCACAGGCAGCCAGGGCGGCTAACAAAGTCCATCAGTAAAATACAATAAAACATATTAAAACATCATATAATAATAATAACAATAAAAATAAGAAGTCAAAAAATCCATAACACCCCCAACCCAACCACCCTCACCCTTCTCCCTTGCCAAACGCCTAACGGAACAGCCAGGTCTTACACTTCCTGCGAATACTGGGAGGTCCAAGGTCAGGCGGGCCTCCACTTGGAGGGAGTTCCAAAGGTGCAACGTCGCCACCGAGAATGCCCTTTCCTGCGTGGCCCCCTGGGAAACCTGAGGGACCCCCAACAGGGCGCCCCCAGATGACCGCAGGCGCCGGTCCAGAGCCCGGGGAGTGAGGCGATTTCGCAAATAACCATGTGGGAAACTGTTATTTGTCATAATAGAGCTAATTAAATTTCTTAAAATAGGTATTAAAAATCCGGAAATTCCTTAAATAATTCCGGAGGCAGAAGATCTGGCCCTGTCGCCTTTCCAGCTTTTATACCAGAAATAATTGTATTTATCGGTTCATCAGTAATAAAAAAATTCTCCCCTCTGCTCCCTAAATCGAACCTCAAGAAGTAACCAGTAATTTTCATTTTCTACCCCTTTACTAAACTCGGTTGGAAAATAGGAGACAGGTGTCAGAGTCAATATAGTCATTGGGACATATAGCCCTTGCTCTAATACGACCAGAAACAATCTGTCAAATTCTCTTGAGTCTCTCTGTTTGGCAGCCTCCACTAATTTATTCCACATCATTAGTTGATATTCCTTCTTTTTCCCAGCTAGTATCTTTTTATAAACTTGTTTAGCTTTGATAATCGAGGCTTGTCCAATCTCATCAGCCCCATTTCTCCATTGCCTTCATATAAACTCAATTTAAAACACTTTTTGAAAAGGGAAGATAAACGGGGAGGGAAAAAAAATACATAAAAGGGAACCAGCAATGGATCCTCTAAAAAGCACTTGGAGAATAGAAGTCTTCAGGTGCTTTTTGAAGGTGACAAGAGAGGAACCAAGATGAATACATGGAGGCAGGTAGTTCCACACAAAGGAAGCCCACCACAGGAAAGACTGGGCCACCTGCCAACTTATGGCATGATGGTGGGATCTCCAAGTAGCAAATGGTATCTGAGCACAGATAGTCAGTAAGGTGAGGTTCCAGAAGCAGATCTCAAATATAGCAAAGGCCTAAACCGTTCATGGCCCTAAAATGTAGCAGAGCAATCTAAGGGTGATTACAAATGTGACTCTGACCTAGTAGGACCTGCTTTGGCCCACTGGGGCCAGCGTCATGGCGGCATGTTTATTCTGAACCCACCAGATGTGGGCCCGGCACAGACCCAGCTCAGGGTGGCAGCCTGACCAGAAATCGGGGCCTGGATCAAAGCAGGACTACAGTCCATGCCCAGCCAGGCCAGAGCAGACGAACTGAGTGGGAATGTTTGTTCCCAGCCCCAGCTCCTCCTTGTTTGAGGGGTTGCCATGGCAGTCAGACATGGCAGCCTGTAATAGGCAGCCATGGTTGTCTGTCATGGCAGGGGGGCAGGGTGACAGCAGCAGCATGGGAGCATGGCTGAGCAGCCACACATTGCTCCCCACCCCCCTTTCCCCAGCCAGGACAGGCTGCAGAGATGTGTTTCCACAGCCGGTGCTCACCCGGCTAGGGGGAGCCCTCCTCTCCCCCGCTGATGTAGGTTTAACACACATCTCATAGCATCAGTTAACACCCTAAGTCTTGCAATATGTATAAAAAATAGTCCATCAAAGTCTCTTTGTTACCAAGTATGGTATGGCAGATTCTGTAGGCAAGTATATCTAGATGCTCTTCATCATTCAAAGCAGAGATCCAGGGGGGAAAGGAGTAGGCCTTTCTCTATGCCTTTCTGCCTTCTGCAATACCCTGGATAGCTCCAAGTAGACTTAGAAGAGACAGGGCTCCTATCATTTGCCCCTTAGGAGAGTCAGCAAGCAACTGAACTACTTTCCATCAGGCCCCAGTTTTTAATAGCACAAAAGGGTGTGTGTGTCCAGACAGTGGCTCTCCAGTTCTTAAAGAGCTATAATTGCTTATTCTGCAAACATAACAATATTACACCAACAAGAGCTTTTACACAGACAGTCCTCAGTCCTCATTATCATAATACAAATTTATTTTTTCTAATTTCTATGCCATCCCCTCCTGTGTCTGGCAGCTTGGGGTGGCTCACACACACACAAAAACAATAACAGCATTCTAATAAATAACAAATTACAAAAATATAAAAATATTAAAGATCAATAAAACCAATGCAGGAGAATCCATAAAAGGCATAAAAACCATCCCTCCCACCCTCACCCACTACCCATCTCCCCCGCCAAAAGTCTGGCAGAATAGCCAGGTCTTACAATGGTGCCTGAAGGAGGGGAGATCTGGGGACAAATAGGCCTCAGCCGGCAGGGAGTTCCACAGATGCGGTGCTGCCACCGAGAATGCCCTCTCAAATGTGCCCCCCCCCATTGCACTAGAGGGACCTCCAATAGGGCACCCAAGGCTGACTGCAGGGGTCAATCCAGGACCTGGGGAGTGAGGCGGTTCTGCAGATAGACTGGGCCCAGACCATTTAGGGCTTTATAGATTAGAGCCAACACCTTGAAACGAGCCCAGAAAACTATAGGCAGTCAGTGCAGCGAGCAAAGTACAGATGTTTAATTATTTAGTTAGTTAGTTAGTTAGTTTTATTTGAAGATTTATAACTCGCTCCCTCCAGCCCTACGTCAGTTCGTGGCAGCTTAAAAAATATTTAAAACAATATATAAAAACAATACATTGAGGGATTACTAAAACAAAAACAACAACAAAGAGGTAAAAACCACTGGTAAAACACCCACCCTTATTCCCCCCCTCCTCCAAAGACCCAGACAAACCACCAGGTCTTACAGGCCCGACGAAAGGTCAACAGGCTGGGAGGCAGGTCATGGCAACCTGTCCCCATAACCAGAACATAACACACACATACATCAATAAGCAAAGAATAAAGATACTCTCAGTGGTTTTAACCACTTTGTTCCCAACAATTTTATCTCCTTTCATAATACTTTAGGATGGTATAGGAATCTACTCCTGTTATTGGCACTTTTCACATGGGCCGGGGGTGCAGGGGGGATGGGTGGAGGCTGTGGTGGGTGGGTGGTGGGTGGGTGGGCGGCCCATTGCACTGACATACACACACCTCCATCCATCTCCACGCACAGAGCATCTGCCATTAGCACCCGTAGCTCCGTGCATGTGTAATTGGTGAAGGTGGGTGGAGCGCGGGAGCACGCATGCATCCCCTACGCATTCGCTGCGGTGATCGCACAGATACCTCTCCCCCATGCACCCGCCCACACATCTGCCCATGAACCCCTCCCATTGGGGGGGGCAGGACACGCATCCATGCAGAAAGGACCATTGTTTCTGTTTGAATCATTTGACATTGAAAACTCTATTGTCCCAGTACAGGAAAACCCCGCAAAATTAGTATTCTATGCAAGATTGTATTTGTATATGTTTTAAGTTGTTTATATTTATTGTTTTTATTGTTGGAAGCCGCCCTGAGCTGTGTTCAGGAGGGGCGGTGTATAAATCGAATAAATAAATAAATAAATAAGTTAGGTTTTGTATTGTGTAGCCTACGTAATCACTATGATGTCCATCAGTTTGCTGAGATGCATCCATTATCTCAGGGAGCTAATTGTTTGATTATATTACTTCTTGGCCTATTACGGACTCTTCATAATTCGCCATTACACTACACTATTACTTCTCAGCCTTTCGGCCTTGAAGTAAGGCCTTTGACCTCTTGGCCTTTTTACTTGATCTTAGCCTTTTCGCTAAGATCAAGTGTAGTGTAGTATATTACATACACAATATAAGTAAATTTCTAGACCTTACCAGACCATGGGACAAGGACTTATTTTAATAAATCAGAACTGAAACATGAAAATGTCAACTTAATCAAGCATTTAACTTTTATTAATCAAGGCTAATTTTTATGAGTACAAATCATCACCAAACCTGGAAAAATCTGTTCTAGTTTGCATCAGAAACCTAATTTTAATATTTAATGGCCCGGTGAATTTAAATGAAGAATTATCTTTATGAAACATACTCTTCATAATTTGCCATTAAACAATAAATGAAAAAAACAACATAAATCTTACATAAAGGTTAGTTAAAACTTAATGTTAGTACTATAAATATTACAAATGCATTAGGCACTAATTTAGCAACTGCACAGTATACTACATAACCAAAAAAAAGTTATAAGTTGGTAGTGTAGCAGTTTCCTATTCTGCTGTGAAGGATTGTGATGTTATAGTGGCCTGTTCAAGCCTCTCCAGCTATTGAGGTTGCCTGTGCTTAAATTCCCCACCATCAGAGGTTCATTCTATATGTCAGTAATAAAAATTCACTACAGATACTACTTAGTGCAGATGGTCTCAGCACAAAAGCATTTTTAAAAATTTCTAAAATCTAAAGTTGACCCTAACAGCCTCTGTGGTCACAGGAGGAAGAAAAAAACATAGAAGAATAAATTTTAGGTTTGTTTGTTTGGAAGAGAGGCAGGGAGCATGGCAGAGGTTTGTAATTTGTATTTTTTTAAATGAGCCATATATATAATATACATGGTTCATTTAGATTAATATTGTGTAAGCCAAAATGTTTTCATTTCAGGATCAAATATCTAATTGCTTGTACATTTTAAAAAGGTATAATGACATTGATTCACTGACTAGACCTTTTGTAGCTTTAAAGTTTTTTATCCAAATTAACATTAACCAAAATGCATACTTTAAAGAAGTTTCCATATTAAAATGGGTTGAATAATGCTGTCAAACGTGTATATTGTGGACCTATGGCAGCATAAAATATAGTTAGCAATGTAAAAATGTTTTGAATGTATTCCAAAAATGCACACCTATATTTACAAACTTTTATTCACTCAAATAATGCCACTGATTAATCCTTTTAGTAGCATCTAGTCTCCTGAGGAAAAGTTTACAAATTCTGTCCCTACAGATCTATTAAGACTGTAAAAACTGAACAAGTCATTCTAGTCATAAATGATCAGTGCATAATTACTTTTATAACTATAATCATTTGAACCAAAAATGAAAAACAAAAAATGAAAGTTAAGTTACAGAAATACTGATTCTGCTGCTTCTTATACTTGTGTAAATCATGATTAACTACAATGACGTGAATTCAGTGGAATTGTACTGGAATAAAACTGGTGTCAGTTATAGTTAGAATTAATGGCTTCAGACCTAATCTATGGGTAATTTCAGACGTTATGCGCTCCTGGGTGATCACAGTGGATTCCCAACTGTGACGAGCCAGCTAACCCCCTCCCGTGGTCCAGGAAAGTCCCAAACAGACGTAACGGGAGCGGGACCATGGCAAGGAAATGGATGGATGGCCCACGGCCCGGGGCAGCGCAACAGATGTTATGCTGATTCCGGACCGCGGTCAGAACACCCAGAAGACACCAGGGCGGGCGGGAGGAAGACATGGCCGACTGAGGGCAAGGGAAGCCAAAAGTGCCAGAAGACAATGCCCACACAAGGGAACCGGGAAGGGAGGGGGAGAAGGGAGAAGAGTGGCAGGGGCGGCACACACAACAGGCACAGGGAAGTTAAGGACACAGCAGAACACAGACCACACACACATGCCTGGGCGCAAACACACCTGACCGGGGAAGGAAGGAAGGGGGGAGCACACCGGGAAGTCAACACACACAGCACCATGGACACGGGGTCGGGGGGGGGGAGCCCTGGGCCAAGGAAGGGGAGGGGACTGGGCCAGGAACAGGCCAGGACATGGTGAATGGCACCCAGAACCCCACTGACAGCACAGGCAGCACGGGCCACCCAACAGCAACACAGACAGCCCAAATCACAGGAGTCCCCACAGGGACAGAGTAGGGTCACAGGGGAGGGCACAGAAGCCGGGGAAGGCACCGGAGCGGTCCGAGGCAGGTCCAGATGGCAAGGATCCCCCTCGCTGATGCAGAAGCACAGTTGGGGATGGAGGTGAGCAGGAGCCTGCGGGAAGCACATGCACACACACCCCAGAGGAAGCCAGGTGGCACTGTCCAGTGGCCCCAAGTCCCGCACAGTCACGGAGGCATCCAGGGGCAGGTGGGCTGGACACGGACACAGGTGAGCAGGCGGCCGTGCAAGGGAGGGGTACACCATGGAGAGAGCTGGTAGTGGTGTCAGGCAGCATGAACCAGCCAAGGTGGGGGGGGCACGGAGAGGCACACCACAGGCAGGGATGGACAGGGCGTGCCCATGGAGGGGGCACAGCATCACAGGCGAGCGGAACGGAGGCAAGCGACCCAGCCACAACGGCAGGGAGGCCGGAACAGCACGGAGCGAGCGGCCAGTGCCCCGAGCCAGCAGGGAGGTGCAGGGAGCACACCCTGGGCTGTCATCCATGACACTGAAGACACAGGGGGCTCACAGCCAGCTGCACGGTGTTACAAAGGGGGCTGGGACCAGGTGGCCCACCAGATGCACATAGTGGGGCCACTGAAGCATGCCCCGGTGGTAGCCCAACCCCGCCATGTGGTGGGCAATGAGGTAGTAGGCCTCAAATGGATCTGGGCAGGCGAGCCCCACCTGAACATCAGCATGGGACCACACAGCAGCCAGCGCCACCAACTCCGGTCCGGTGGGCTCTGACAAGGTATAGTCAGCAGCTGAGGGTCATGGCAGGTGCCCAAGCTCCAACAGGCAGTAGTACACTGCCCCACACAACTGCTGGTAGCCATGGGCCCTGTGGATGCAGCCAAAGAAGGAAACAGTCAGGGCAGGGCCCCCCTTCTCCAGACAGCTTGTGAACCCAGCCAGGCTACACACCGAGAGGGGCCGACACGGTCTCCGCCATGGACCACGCCACATGCGAGCACCTCATCTTGGAATGCACCCATCGGGAAAGGGATGGAGACCCAGTGTCTCCGCATGGAGCCAGCAATCACATGCGCCAGCCTCATAGCCATAGTATGAAAGGTTGGAGCTCAGACTCACACAGGCACCAGAGAGGGTATCCGGGCAGCACAGGAGCAGTTGCATGGCCAGAGACTGCCACAGGTCAGCTAGGGCCATGTTCTCCCGGATGGTCCATGTATGGGGGGTGCCGGGTGAATCGGGGCGTGGGAGCCCAGGAGCAGCACAGCTGGCCATGGTCCAGTGGGTGGAGGGTCAATCAATCAATATGTTTATTAGGCTGAGCCACAGGCTATAGCCACATACAACACAGAGAGATACGATACAAAAACAAAAACAGAAAACACAAATATCAAAGCATAACATAAAATCAATATATTAAGAAGAAAAAAACAATACAGAAACAAAATACTACTCTAAATTATAAAGGCTTCCCTACAACACTCTCATATGGGGGAAGAAAAAAGAGTATCATTTCTAAGCTTAAAGTCCAGAAAGGATTGTCAAACTAAAAATGCCTGGACAAGAAATTTAGCTATTGGCTGAAGGTAGGTTACATCTGTTAAAGCATAGGTAAGCAAACACACTGCAGATCGACCTGGATATCTCTCCAGGAAAGTTTGTAAAAGTTTGTAAAAATTTCCCTTAGATCATCGTACAGGCGACATTGAAAAAGGATATGCTGGGGGGTTTCGACAGCATTTCTGTCAAATGGACATAATCTCTCCGAAAATGGTGTGCCATCCAATCTCCCCTCATAAACTTTAGAAGGGAAGGCGTTAAATACTTGCCCTTTGGCAAGATATCAGACAGTAAGTAGGCAGCCATTTTATCAGGCTCAGGCATCCAGAGATGAAAATCTCATAGATGCCTAGTTTCACTTATAACAGTCCCATCCTGCTGCCTAAACACATCACTATGCTGGCAAATAACTTCTCTCTGGGCTTGGTCCAAATTTTTCCCTCGGATATCCTCCAAGGAAAATCCCATTCTCCCCAGATATTCCTCTATGTTCAGGGACCATTGATCCTTAAACCTATCCCTGTATAGATACCCATCCAAACCACTCATTACTTGTATAGCCATTTGATTGCGGAACCAGAATCTAATTGTACACTCCCATGCCACAGAATCCCAACCCATCTGTCCCAACTCCAGCCTGACTGCAGCTATTGGTGTGCCTCTCGGCACTCTCAGCAGCTTCTGCAGAAATGTAAACTGGACTTTATTTAACCGATACTTGTCCACAGGTCTCCATAACTCAGCTCCGAACATAAGGGCTGCACCCACCTTTCTATTAAACACCTGTATAGCTAATTCCGGGGCCAATTTATCTGCTTTTAGAAATAGCCTGTTGATTGCCAGTGAGGGTCCCTTCGTGGCCCTTGCCACCCTTTTAACATGGTGGCTCCACTTCCCAGATTTATCAAAGTGCACCCCTAGATATGTAAACTGTGACACTTGCTGTATCAGATGGTTATCCACCTCCCATCTGTATGTCTTCTTTTCAGTGGAAAAAACCACAACTTTATATTTACCTTGATTTACTTTTAAGTTATTCTGCTTACAATATTCTGCAACAGCCCAAAGCTGCCTGCATAGACCCACTTTTGTATGTGACAGAACTGCCAGCATAAAGCAGCCTATTGCTTTCTCTGCCAGTTTAGGAGGAAAAAATTCAGGGGTAACCAAAAACGGGGGTAAATCATTGATATATAAATGTAAAAGGGTGGGGGCCAAGACACACCCCTGCCTCACCCCCTAACTTGACCCGAAAGATGCCCCTGGTAGGGTCTTTCACCACACTTCTGGGGATGGTCCCGTCCCGACCTCCAGAAGCGTGGTTGGCTTTGGCCCCTCCAGGTAATTGACCGTCGTGAACATCTGGATGCCGCTGATCAGACGTTCATGGATCTTTGACCGCACCGCGGGATTGACCGTGGTTCACTGTGGTTGACGGTGGTATTGTCACGTCTGAAGTTATCCTATCTGTTGTGCCTCTTGAGTCACAATAGTCAGCTCTATCTTAAATTTCCTAAATCTTTCCACAATTCACAACCCTGTTTTTTAAGAAGTCTGACAATATTTTATTCTATTTCATAAAACTAGCTCAAATAAATGAATGTTCAAATTTAAACAAGGAATTCCTTTTTAATTATATTGACTGAGGATGTCATAATGCCGCCATACAAATCAATGGTGTGACTGCACCTTGAATATTGTGTGCAGTTCTGGTCAGCCCATCTCAAAAAAGACATAGCGGAACTAGAAAAGGTACCGAGAAGACAACAAAAATGATCCAGGTTATGGAACAGCACCTGTATGAGAAGAGGATTGATAGGTTGGGGCTCTTCAGCTTGGAAAAGAGATGGCTGAGAGGAGATATGATAGAGGTCTATAAAATCATGAGTGGTGTGGAACCTGTAAACAGGGAACAGTTATTTACCCTCTCAACTAGTGCTAAAACTAGGGCACACTCCATTAAACTCACAGGTGGCAGAGTAAAAACAGACAAAAGAAAGTATTTTTTCACTCAGCGTACAATTAGGTTGTGGAATTTGCTGCTAAGGAAGGTGGTCAAGGCCAGCAGTATAGCTGAGTTTAAAAGAGGCTTGGACAAGTTTCTGGAAAATAGTTCCAATAGCAGTTATTAGTCAGATACGATTGGGGAACAAAACCCTTTACTGTCGGGAGCCTGGGGGTAACCCACAGGGAGTGGATAGCATGGTGACCTGTTGGGTGCTTCTCCCAGGCCCCCGTGACTGGCCACTGTCGGAGGCAGGATGCTGGGCTCGATGGACCGTTGGTCTGACCCAGTATGGCTGTTCTTATGTTCTTATGACAAAAGCATATTTTAACTTTGATTTATATTTTGTCTTCTCAGATAATAAAATATTGTAAAGACATTGCTGTTTTGAAAGTGCAATGTATACTAAAAAGTTTGGATGTTATCTCCTGCTGCTTGACTAAATTAAAAATTAGTCACATTAAAATCAGAAAATTTAGATTTTTTTCCACAACTACACAATACATATAGAAACCTGTAGATGGAGACAAAGTTCAAATAAACAACAAGTAAGCTGTTCACAATTGCTTGTGTAATTATAAGAAAGAATGCCCCAAAGCACAGAAAACCAGATATTAAAAAATGCACTGAAAAGGATTGGACTTTTATCATGGTTTACAATAACAACTGTTTAGTCTTAGCATCATTAGCAATTGTGTGCTTATTAAGATGACAGTGTAGAGACCAAAGGGTTACATGTTATTTTATAATGAAGTGTATTTACTGGCTAGGCATATTACGAGAAATGTTTTATACTGAAATAAAAATTCTGTTTTTAATACAAGGTTGTATGTAATCAGTGGCATGCATCAAAAGGCATCTGATAACCACGTTAAAGCCACATTTCCTGTTAAGAGTCAAAGTACATTACAACATAAACACGTCCCAGAATGAGCCAAGGACATGTATTCTGCTAGATGAAATTATTGTATTTGAGCATCTCTGTAAAAATCAAGAAGTCTTTTTAGTAGCAAAATACAAATACTTTTCTTTTTAGTCTGTCTTTCATATTGCAATATATTCAGCTTTACTGGCAAGCTTATCACACTAATTTTTATTACATCTAGTGGTTCAGTTCTCTTGATGACTGCTGTAGATGAAATAGTCCAAGGTCAAATCTTTAATAGTGTGAATCCAACTAAGCAGCTCTCACAGATGGCCTTATTCCAGATACACTAATATCAACCCCTCTTAAAGTATTATTTTTCTTATAAATATTTTGTAAAGTAGATGGAGATTTTAGTTCAGTTATACCTTTTTAAAAATTCCTCCTCAGTCATCATGCAAGAGTAGTAAATGGTACTACTTGCAAGAAAAAAGCAGATATCCTGTTGTGAAAATGAATAAATAAACACCATTACAGCAGACTTATTGACAATGGTGAAGCCTTCAGTTTCACCTCAGGTACTTTTGAGTGACCAGAAATATCCTGACTGGCCTTAGTTATCCGCAATCCATACAGATCCAATAATTTTATATTGCATTTACACACAAGTGCTGTAAATCCACTGACAAAAGTCAAACACATGTTGTGGTAAGTTTATACAGAGACAAAAAGATCTAAATGAACTCCAGATTCTAAAACAAATTCCTTTGTATCCATAGAGCGGAAATGTTCACTTGAGATCCATTTCTCTTCCCATTGTTATAATGGGAGCATAATTGTTCTCTGACTTTGTAATATTTGTTTCAAAATATGTGTCTACCACATTTGGACATTGCAACAAAAGGATTAGAATGTAAAATGTTTTTATTTTTAAACTTAGTCAAATAATCATTTTTTAACTAAGAAAGAAGCAGCTTTAACTCCTAAGTGGCTCAATGCTGATGGAGAAAATCCCAAATGGGCCAATAGATCATACACCTCCCCATAACACGGTCTATCCTTAGCCAATTTAAAGGCAATAGCCTGAAGGGATGAGGTAGGGGTAAAATACAGCTTAGTCCAATAAGTAACCACCTGTTGAACAATCCTTTTAGCCAAGGGAATAAACTCTGCTTCCGCCTGAAGAAGAACTATGGGCATATTTCTAGGGACTGCCAATACTGCTCTTAGAAAAAAAAAGCTTTGGAGGGGTTCCAACCTTGAACTCAAAGAGGTGCCCCATATTTCTGCTCCATATAAAATTTTTGGGAGCACCTGCATCTCAAAAATCTTTAGGGCCGGAAGTGTGAGTCTTCCCCACCCCCCTTGAGTAATAAAAACCTAACAGCTCTTTGGAGGCTACTGCGGCAGTTACCTTGATCTTGTTTAGCTGAGCAGCCCACTTCATTTTAGCCGAAATCA
The DNA here is from genome assembly GCA_003113815.1 of Sphenodon punctatus. Taxonomy (NCBI): domain Eukaryota; kingdom Metazoa; phylum Chordata; class Lepidosauria; order Sphenodontia; family Sphenodontidae; genus Sphenodon; species Sphenodon punctatus. Next base: position 329,250 of record QEPC01008742.1, read on the forward strand.
TAACTCCAAGATATTTATAGCTATAAACCTGGGAAAAAGTACACTGCCCAATCCTCCATTTATGGATTTTCTTATCTACTCCTGCCACCAAAACTTTGGTCTTTTAATAATTTATTTCCAGAGCTTCTATCTGACAATAGGTAGCAAACTTACCAAGCATACGCCTAAGGCCCACCTATAAACGAGACAATAGAATAGCATTGTCAGCATATAATAACATTGACAGTGTTAGAATTATTGGATGAAAATCAGGATCCGCCATCTCTGCAGCCAAATTGTTCATGTAAAGGTTAAACAAAGTGTGAGCCAAAATACATCCCTGCCTCACCCCTCTTGTTGCTACAACCAACTTAGTAAGATGCCCATGTCTACTCATTCAGATTCTCACTGATGTATTCCTATGGCTGGCCACTAAAAGATATAAAAGCCGTTTATCGATATTCGTAGTTTCTAAGTCGCTCTCTGCTAATTGAATCAAATGCTGCTTTTAAATCAATAAAGGCTATATACAATGAAGACTTTTTGTTAGAAACTGTATATTTCTCCATTAATTGATGTAAAAGGAAAATATGGTCTACTGTAGAATGTCCTTTTCTAAAGCCTCCTTGCTCAGTCCCCAGTACCAGATTTTCCTGTATCCACTGTTCAAGTTTTCCCAAGTCGGCTGAATAGATTTTTCCTACCACACTTAACAGGCTAATGGGTCAGTAATTCTTTGGGTCTTTTGGTGTGCCATGTTTAAAAATAGGAACAATAATACTATTGGTCCATCCTTTCAGCAACTGACCCATAGTATTAATGGTAGTGAACAGAGGTGCTAGTATCTCACTCCACCAAGTCACCTCTACTTTCAACAATTCTGGGGGAATAAAATCCTCTCCAGGAGCCTTCCCCTTTTTTAATCTACTCAGAATAGGTAATAGCTCCTCTGCTGTAACTGGAGGCCATTGACATAGTTGTTGTAATGGATTGAATGCTAGTTCTCCAGACAACCCGCTAGGTGCAGTAAACACTTGAGCAAAGTGCGTTTCGCAAGCAAAGGCTGGAATTTCTCCCGCCAGTGTAAAATTCTTTAAAGCTATGCCAGTTCTTACGATCTTCCAAAAAGAGACCAAATCACGGTCCTTGGAAGCCGGTTCAAGATTTCTCCAGAGCTGAGTAACATAAGTTTGTTTCTTTAATTTCAGTAATTCTTTATACCTTCTCCTCCCCAATACAAATTCCTTCGCTGAGGATGTTGGCACTTTCCCCCTCATTCTTTTAAACAGTTTCAAGAGATGACTCTTTGCCCTCCTACACTCCTTATTATACCAACCCTCTTGCCTGGTCATCGGTTTCATATTACTATCACTTGTGGTAGTTAGTTGAAGTTTAAGCAAATTAATCAGGGTTTCAAAATAGCAAATCACTTTTAATCCACTACCAGATTTAATCTTTAATGCTAAATTTTGGACGGGGACTGAGTGTAGTACAGAAACCATCAATAACTCTGGGCTCCACTTTTTCTTCCGGGTGCAGATTTCTTGTGACTTTCCACCACCTTTATACCTATGGGTGCACTTCTCTTTGAGATTAAGATATAATATTAAGGGTTGATGATCCAAATCAACCACTGTCTGAACCTCAAAGTCATGAACATTAACCAGTAATGAGGGGGACACACCAATATAGTCTACAGTATTAACCCTCTAGCGGAGAAATAGGTATACTCCCCTTCGGCATTCTCTGGGGTGTTTCCATTCAGTATTGTTAGTCCCATGGACATCATTAATTTAATCATTTGATTGCTATTACTATTTGTAACCACATCCTTTAGAACAATTATAGGTCCCAGATAAGCATCATGCAGGTCCTGAGTGTCATCCAATACATAGCCCTCCTTTATTCCTCCCATGCGGGCATTAAAATCACCCGCCACTATCAAATCAATTAAAGAAAAATTATCCACCAGCTGCATCAAAAATTTTTTAAGTTCTCTCCATATATGGGGATTATAAAAGGGAGAATTCTAGGAAGGGATATAAGCATTTACTATCCATAAATGTTTGTTACCAGGGAGATTTAACTCCCATCCACCGAACGACAATCCGGAGTCTAGGGATCTAATCTTAGAGTCACTTAAGGCTGTAGAGACCAGCAATGATAATCCCCCACTGGGTCTACCTCCTCTAATTGATTTGGCTGGAATTGAAAATATTTGAAACCCGCTGCAAACAATCTCAGACTTAGCTCAAGTTTCTTGCAAAACAACAATATCTGAGTTGTGCAAACTTTCGACAAACTCTGGATCTTTGGTCCTATAATTCCAACCCCCTATGTTCCATGAAAGGAGCCTTAAAAATACCTGATTTCCCACATTAACGGCCTCTCTACCTAGTCATTTAGCGGTAGAGGGAGCAGAAATCTCCATACCTCATCTCCACCCTTTAGAATTTCCACCTAGCAGATTAATGGATTGGTATTTGGAGGTTTTACTTGGGGGACCCTTCCCTAGCCCTATACTAATATCCGGATTGATCTTATACTTCTTTTTATTTTGAAAATATTTTGCCTCTTTTCTCTTGGGAGGATTTTTGCTATTCCGATCATAAATTAATAGTGGGTAAGGTATGGATCTTCTCCCATGTGGAATCCCTTAAAAGAAGATTCAAACACGGAAAGAAGCTGGTTTCACAAAGCAGGTGATCTTATTCCTATTCTAATAGGGGGGTAATTAAATCTCCCCTGGTACTGATCTAACCTCTTGACATAAATAACTTCACTAAAAGCCCACTTTGAAGAAATGTTAAAATTCCTAATTAACAGGTCACATATCTTAGATTTCAGAGTTTGCCTATTTCCACCTTTACCTCTAGGGAAATAATAAAAAATCACATTTTGACTTCTTGATTTTTCCTGAATATCTATTGAGGACAAACAAATACTTGTTTCTTCTAATGGACTTACATTTAATTCTTCATAATACCTACCTATAGTTTCAAATTCAGAGTAGGGAATAGTGACTCCCCCCCTCATTTAATTGCACAACTGAGCTATTATTTTCTGGTATAGCCAATTCAATCAGAGATTTTATTTCCTTCGATTTGGTTTGACCAAGTAAAACAAGAAATGTTGACAGTATGTGCCAGTCAATGGATTTCTCCACTGTATAAGAGGATAAATACAGATTTGGTGGTTCCTTCTTATCTAATGGAGATAACTGAATATTGTCAAAGAAGGGCCATTACGTTGGCTCGTTTCCAGCAGTTACCATCAGCAGTAGTGGAAGGACGGATGGTACGGCTCCTCTATGAGGCCCACTTATGCCAATGTGCAAGGAGTGAACAAGAAACAATTATTCATATAATTTTTTATTGTAAGTGGTATGAACAGATACGTAGGCGATATATTTCCCCCGTGATTGAGAGGAAATCTTTGGTAGGGGAGGAATGTTCAGTGGTGAAATTCTTACAGGGCAAATCCCAGATTCCTGTGAAATTTGTTGCACTGTTTCTGTATTCTGCAATGAAAATTGGAGATTTACATAAGTAAAATCAAATTTAAGAGACATAGAGGTACTGGATTTTGAAAATGTTAGTTTGTAGTATATTTTTAAATTCTATTGTTGATATTTATAACATTTTTATTACTTTGGTGGTCGAACTCTGGTAGGGTAAATTCCAGAATCAGTAAAGTAAAATCAAAATCAAGAGATATAGAAATATTGGACTTTGTATTATATTGTAAACTGTACTCTTGATATTTATATTTTAAAATGTTATTATTTTATTGTGATTTATTAATTGGTTTGATATTATACCATGAACTGATTGTTTATTAACAAATAAAACTTATGCTATACTTATTTTTAAACTATTTTTTATTTTAAGCCCCATTCCAGCAAGGAAAAATCCTGTGAAATGCAAACTCCTCCTAAAATTTTAAGTCATTCAACACATCTGTAGTATTGTCGTTTTGCTTTATCTCTATTTTTTGTTTGTTTATATCGCTTAGCATAAAACAGTGTTGTGGCACGACTCAGTCAGAAACTCATCAGAATATTCCTTAAACCAGAAGTTGTTTCTGCTCTTCTGCTAAATAAAAGCAGGTATCAGAAGACACTTCATTACTGTGTATTTGCACTGGAGTGATTAAGTTATTGTACTGTTGTTCTAGTAACTGCAGGAGTGAACAAAAATAATGTAATTAATATAGCTTATTGTACACAGTGCCTGTGGATATACACTTAAATGCTCCAGAAAGTTGACAAGAATTATGTGAATAATGTAGTAGGATGCATTCACAGTATACTTTTTCAGTATGCTCCATGCTTCTTCCCCCATTGGGGAAGCATTGTGTGAATATACTCTTGAGTAGAGGAAGGAACATAGAATGTAGCATTCTGTGCATCCCGTCTATTGTGGAAGACAGGAATGCAGTATAAATGTTGCTGTGGGCACAAAAACGTTGCTGTGGTATAGCCCCCAGAGAGAGAGTTCTGAAATCTAATTGTCTCCATTAGTCTCCTAACTGGTCCACCACCCCAGTGGGAGCAAAGAAGGGCAAGGATCTGGACCCTCTGAAGGTGATGATCCAGCCCATGATAATAGTCTCTTTACAACACTCCCAATAGTTGGCATCCTTGTTGAACGCCTAACAGGGAAGATAAGCATTGCCAAAGTAGATATTAAAAGTTTATAAAGCAGGCGAAGAGGGAATTTGAGGAGTGACTTGCTAAAGATGCCCAAACTAATAATAAAAGCTTTTTCAAGTACACCAGAAACAAAAATCCTGCTCAAGAGTCAGTTGGGCCGTTAGATGACCATGGGTAAAAAGGGCACTTGGGGAGGATAAGGCCATTGCAGAGAAGCTGAATGAATTCTTTGCTTTGGTCTTCACTGTCGAGGATGTTAGGGAGATCCCCACGCTGGAACTGTTCTTTATAGGTGATGAATCAGAAGAGCTGTTGAAAATCAATGTGACTCTGGAAGAGGTTCTAGAGCAAATTGACAAACTAAGTAGTACCAAATCACCAGGACCAGATGGTATACACCGCAGAGTTCTGAAGGAACTCAGATATGAAATTGCAGATCTGCTACTGGTAATTTGTAATATATTGCTAAAATCTGCCACTGTACCTGAGGGCTGGAAGGTAGTGAATGTAAAGCTGATACTTAAAAATAGTTCCAGAGGTGATCCTGGAAACTATAGACCAGTGAGCCTGACCTCAGTGCTTGGTAGAACTGTGGAAATTATTATTAAGAACAATATTACTGGACATATCGACAAGCGTGGGTTAATCGGGAAGAGTCAGCATGGATTTATTTATTTATTTATTTATATTTATATTTATTTATTTATTTATTTAATGGTTTCTACCCCGCCCCAAAGGAAAGTCATGCCTCACTAATGTATTGGAATTTTTTGAGGTTGTAAATAAGCATGTGGATAAGTGGCAGCCGGTCAATATAGTACACCTGGATTTTTAGAAAGCTTTTGATAAGGTCCCTCATAAGAGACTTTTCAGGAAATTAAAAAGTTATGGGATAGGAGGCAGTGTTCTATTCTGGATTGGTAACTGGTTAAAGGATAGGAAACAAAGAGTAGAACTAAATGGTCAGTTGTCACAATGGAGGGAAGTAAATAGTGGAGTGCCCCAGGAATCTTTACTGGGACCGGTGCAGTTGCATGTATTCATTAATGATCTGGAAAGGGGAGTAAGGAGTGAAGTGATCAAATATGCAGATGACACAAATTTATTCAATGTATTTAAACACGAGCAAACTGTGAGGAAGTGCAGGAGGATCTTGCGAGACTGGGTGACTGAGCATCTAAATGGCAGATGACATTTAATGTGGACAAGTGTAAAGTGATGCACATAGGGAAAAACAATCCAAACTATATGTACACAATGATGGGTTCTAAATTAGGAGTTACCAGTCAGGAAAAGGACCTTGGAGTCATTATGGACAATATGCTGTAATCCTCAGCTCTATGTATGGCCATGGTCAAAAAAGCAAACAGAATGTTAGGGATTATTATAGAGAATAAAACGGGAAAATATCATAATGCCACTACATAAATCTATGGTGCAACCACACTGAGTATTGTGTACAGTTTTGGTCACCCCAGCTCAAAAAATATATAATTAAAATAGAGAAGGTATAGAGAAGGTACAGAGAAGGGCAACAAAAATGAGAAAGGTTTATGGAACGGCTCCCCTATGAAGAGAAACTAGACATGTTGGGGCTTTTCATCTTGGAGAAGAGACGTCAGAGAGATGATATGAAAGAAGTTTATAAAATCATGAGTGGTGTGGACCAACCAACTAAGTAGGGAATGATTATTCACCCTCCCCAAAAGTAGTTGAACTAGGGAACAGTTCATGAAACTAGTAAGTAGCATATTTAAAACAAAATAAAGTATTTTTTCACTCAATGAACAATTAAGTTGTGGAATTTGTTGCCAGAAGATGTGGTCAAGGCCAGTAGTATAGCTGGGTTTAAAACAGGATTGGACAGGTTTCTGAAGGATAGGTCCATTAGCAGCTATTAACCAGAGGAAGGTTTGGAGAATGTAACCTCTTATTGTTGGGAGTAAACAACAGGAAATGGATCGCCCCATTGTGACCTGTTGGGTACTTCTTCCAAGCGACCAAGTTTGGCCACTGTTGGAGACAGCTGCTAATCAACGTCAGGGGATGGTTTCTTGAGGAGAGGCCAGACCATAGCCTCCTTGAGGCAGCCTGTCATGCTCCCCTCCCAAAGGGAGGCATTAATTACCCCCACCAGCACCGGCCCCAATGTCTCCCAGGAGGCCTTGGCCAGGATCTAATGGATGTAACTAGCACTCAGACCACCTTTTTGTTGGCTTTCTTTGGGGCCTTTCAGGTGAGAGAGCTGATGCCTGGGATAAATCAGTGGAGGTTCTCAAGATAGCGCAGAGCTACATAGTTGAATGTTGCCTATGATGGACTGTTCTAGTTCAAAAACAGATCATGTAGCAAAGGACCAGTCTACATTTTTGCTAGGAGTTCATTATTAGGAGCTTTGAAGCCTCGGGAACAAGGCCCTCTGTTGTTGCAAAGTGCTGGATCTTAGCTTCCCAAGCATCTGCTTTCGAACATACTGAGAAAGAAACTACCATTTTGGGGCACCATGCTACTTACTTTGGGTCATCACATTCCACATTACAGCTGTCAGTACAGTGGTCCAACTCAGTGACATTGGAACCTTTTCTGTCTTGGGGAGGATAGGGACACACATCATTGAAGGGGTCCAGCCTCCTCTAGTTTCTCAAGTTCACACAATTTGGGAGTTGCTGGATCTTTCGCTGTGCCTGGAACATCAGATTGCCATGGTGGCCAGGAGCACTTTCACTAACTCTATCTGGTAATAAGGCTGTGACCTTTCTTTCAGATTTGGATCTGGCCATGGTAATCCAACCCTTCATAATCTTCAGGCTAGACTGCTAGTGTGCTGTACATGGGGCCCTTGAAGGCTGGGAGCTTCAGCTGATGCAGAATGTACCAGCCTGCCTTCTGATGGGCCTATATTGCTTGGAGCACATTACAACAGTACTCCAGAGTCTTCTCTGGCTTCCAGTAGCATTCTAGGCACAATTCAAGGTGCTGTTTGTGACCTATAAAGCCCTAAAGTGTTTGACATCAGCATTTCTATAAGACACATAGTGACCTTTAATACCAGCTGGGGGTGCCCTTTTGTAAGTTCCATTGCTTCACTGATTCTGTACAGCAAGGGCCCACAGAAAGACAGTGGCCCTGATCTTATAGCCTGCAGATCCCATGTGGAGCTGCATGCACGCTCAGCTGTGCGGAATCTGCACACATCTGCATTAGCAGCACATTGTGCCATGTGCACACAGCTTGCTTGCAGGGAACTGCACTCCAGGTACTTATTTATTTATTTATTTAAAACTTATAGCCCGCCCCTCCTGCCCAAAGGCAGCTCGGGGCGGTGAACAACACACAAAAAATTAACAATAAAACATTTTAAAATAAATTAACAAATTTTAAAACAAATAATAAAAACTCACCCTCCCTCCCAAACCCTACCCCCCTAACCCTACCCCTCGCCAAAAGCCTGGCGGAACAGCCAGGTCTTACACAAAAGTCAAAACAACAGGAGGGTGGGGGCCAACCGAGCCTCCTCTGGGAGTGAATTCCACAGCACAGGGGCAGCCACCGAAAAAGATCTCATATCAGTGGTCACCCGTCTTGCCTGGGGAACCTCCAAAAAGGCCCCCACGGATGATCTCATGGGGAGTGAGGCGATCCCGCAGATAGGCAGGGCCCAGGCTGTGAAGGGCTTTGAAAGTCAGCACCTTGAACCTAGCCTGGTGCTTTATAGGCAGCCAGTGCAGAGCCCGGAGCACAGATATCATGTGTTCGCTGTGGCCCGCCCCACTAAGGAGACGGGCCACGGCATTCTGCACCAGCTGCAGCCTCCGGACCAACTTCTCGGGCAGCCCCACATAGACCACGTTGCAGTAATCCAGCCTCGAGGTAATGAAGGCATGGATGACAGTGGCGAGGTCAGAGTCTGAGAGATATGGCCGAAGCCACCGGACAAGATGTAACTGCCAAAATGCACTCCCCGCCATGGCCACAACCTGAGATTCCAGGCTCAGCCGTGAATAGAGGAGCACACCCAGACTCCGTACCTGCGAGACCATGGGAGAGCGAACCCTCCCCCCCCCCCACAAGAGGAGATTCAACCACTCCCAGGCCCCCCCGGCCCTCACCCACCAACATCACCTCCATCTTGTCAGGATTCAGCTGCAGATGGCTCAAGCTCATCCAAGCCCCCACAGTCGACAGGCACTGGGAAAATAAAGAGACTGCATGGCCTGGGTC
>QEPC01008742.1:351904-406729 GCA_003113815.1 Sphenodon punctatus
GCCGCCCCAGCCATCCTGCTGCCACCAGGGGCTGGTAGCGGCCATACTCCCCCTCATCACCCCTCGGTGTCCCCCTCTCACAGGGACCCGAGACCCCCACCACCAACCCTCCCAGTTCTCCCCCTGCTGCCACCAGGGGCAGTCACTGGGACCCACCCCTCTCTTATCACCCCTCCTACACCCCCACCCTACCACCCTAGCCCTGTACAAAAAGACTCAGGAGCTGCAGTAGCAGTCAAAAAGGCAAACCGAATGCTAGGCATTATTGCGAAAGGAATAGAAAATAAAAAGAGAAATATCATAATGCCGTTGTATAAATCTTTGGTACAACCCCACCTTGAAAATTGTATGCAGTTCTGGTCACCCCATCTCAGGGAAGATATAATAGAATTGAAAAAAAGTTCAGAGAAAGGCAACAAGGATGATAGAAGGGATGGATCAATTTCCATATGAGAGTCTCAACAGGTTAGGGCTGTTCAGTTTGGAGAAGAGGCAATTAAGGAGGGATATGATAGAAGTTTATAAAATCATGAGAAATGTGGAAAAAGTAAATGGGAAACTAGATAAATTTTTAGAGAATAGAGCCATGAATGCTTACTAGTTGGGGCTTAAAACCCTAGCTACTGGTTGTTGGGAGTGGTTAGCAGGAGATGGGTCACACCTTCTCTGCAACTGTAGTACTTTTATTATGTTTTATTTTGCTACAATAATTGAGTTCATTCAGTTTTCATTTTCAGACAATTTGACACTCTAACACTCAGTTTAATTGAGGATGTGCCTAATGCATGAGAACATAAAATGGTTTATCAAAAGGAAGTGGGGTAGTCTTGTGTGTTTAAAGACACGTGGAAGTGAAGATCTGGGTTCAGTTCCTGACTCTGTCACAGGCTCCTTGTGTGGCCCTGCATGTATATAAATGTGAGTTCACCGTGGGCTACAGCAATGTTATGAGGCTCATTTCCTTAGTGACTGTAAAACCCTTTGACATAACTTGGCAGGAAATTAATAGAAGTGTGAAATATTCTCTAGACTATTTAGAATGAGAATGGTCTCTAAAGCAATTTCAGCTGAAACGTGATGGTCCTCACTTATGATGTTATAGCTCTGTAGCATCAGCAATTTCTTTGTAGAACCCAATTTTAAGTTTTTTAAAATTAAAATTCAACATAGGCCATTTGTAAACAGGCATGGCTGGGGGGTGGGTCTGTGTGCGCTGGGTGGAGCAACCATGGACTACCCACTCACATTGGGTTAGTCGGGAGGGATTTAAATAGGTGGCGGCCAGGGGGGTCACGGCCCCCACCCATCCGGCCTCTACTCCCCCATCCCTCCACCCACCGGCCTGGAACACAGTTCAAATGGACAGCTGGTCCACTGGCCGGGCCCAGAACCGCCCAGCTCCTACATCAGCATGCCCCCACCACATGGCGTGAAAGCATGGTCGTTTGCTGGCAAGTGAAGCCACTGCAGTCATTTCTGTCCACCATCAGCAGGAATCTGGGAGAGCGGGGGAGGAGGGACAGAGGAAGGTGAACCAACAACAGACAGAATCCCAGGGCATGTCACAGAACCCACGGATAGCTCAGGAACACAAGGGGCATTTAATGCATCACAGAGACCAATGTGACAGCAGCAGAAAAAGCCAAGCACCAATCCACACACACAGACACACTCCCCGCCAGGCTGACAGTCCTGCCCCAAACACATGCCCACACAACACAGAGTCCATAACAAACACCAGCAGTTCATGGGGGCCCATTCCAAGGGGGAAACAAGGCTGCAGAGGTGGGGACTATGAAACACGTGTCACAAACAGGATGACTCACACAGGCAGGTCATGGCGTGTTGTGCGTGTGTCCGCAGCAGAGAGACTAGGGCACCACAGTCCAAGGGCAAAGTCAAACAGGCAGAGTTCCACACACAGGAACATGGGAGGGAGAGGGGACACTAACTGAGCATTGTAGCGTTGTTTCAAAGCCAGGTCATGGCTGCAGTGGAGCCAGAGAAGGGAACTCCATACCATTTGCAAACCCTGACCATGCAAACATCCCTCTCTAGTGTACTCGTGCTCACATATGTCAATCCACGATGAATCTTGGGCCAACAGGACCCCGGCTGCCCAGAGCAAACTGGACATCCATCCAGCTCCAAATCTCAAACTGGACAGCCATCTCTGCTGCACCAGGCACCCCAGTCATGTAGGGACGCCCAGCCAGGGATGTGAGCAACTGCAGTTCATGCATGTGGTCCTCAAACTCCCCCCACTCTTTCCGATAACCCCAGGCACACAGCAGGATGCTGGTAAAGGTGATGGGCAGGGAGCCCCCCTCCAAAAGACACAAGTAAAAGTCCGGGAGTGCACATTTCATGCAAAGTAACGTTCTCAGTCGCCTCCCATTCCAACCAGAGGCCCATCCACAGTAGGCACCAAAACACAGATCCCCAACTCACTCACTCTCAGCTGGCAATCATGGCTGCACATACAATATTCCAGGAGCGAAAGGCTCCACAGTGGCAGGTCATACCCATCACACGTGGACAAGGGATCCACCAGCAGATGCTGGATATCATCCCTGAGCCAAACCTCAGCTGGTGCCATGGTTCTACAGACCTCCCACACAGTAACCCCTGATCCGCACTTCACAATGGGGGGTATGGACCTGGGACATGGCAGACATGTAAAAACTGCAGCAAGCAAAGTCTGCCCGGTGCAGATGGCAGGTAAATATGAGCACTCCAGGCACATGCAACCAGATGTATCCGTGCCCCAAGGCTGCCAGGTAACTGAACCACACACACCCACACAGGAATGCCGGCAAAGTAAGAAGGTGGGGTGTGCGGCCACAGGGATAGCTATTAGAACCCCCTCCACAGCTGAAGCGAGGAGAACAAACTGAGGGGAATAACATATGGGCACCTTATGCAAAAGGTGCACTAAACCTTTTAATTTTACAGACCACAGAATGAATGGGGAAACAGGGTTAGATAACACATGAATCATGGGCTCCTGCCCCGGGCCCAGCTCCATCTGGCGCTATGGGCCTGGGACAGCTCATGCAGGCTCCGACAGATGTCAAGGAGGAGTTTCCGGTTCTGCCTCCGCTTCCACCGGCTGTCACACACTGTAAAGGGAGATAGGACAATAGTGTTACACTGGTGTTGCCCAAGGGGAATGCCCAGAGACTCCTATATTATCACACTCACAGCACCACTAGAGGCACGTGGAACCAAACAAAGGGGCACTATGGACCATGGCAAGGTGAGGAACAAACTGTCCGTTCAATGGATGGCACATGGTAACAGTACAACACATTCCCAGCAGAGGGGAATGGGGTGTCCGGAAGGATCAGAAAGGCGCAATGGCATGAGGGAACCTCAAGCAAAGGGAGCTGATCCTTCGCAACGCCTCTCTTTGCCATGTTGGGCAGTCAGGGAAGAATGAAACCAGTTCTCATTATTAAGGGAGGGAAAGAGATTTCTGTAAATATGCATAATTATATTTTTCTCATTAATTCATGGTAATTTACTTTGTTTACAAGCCAATATTGTTCCTAATTTACTATGCAGTAGTGATTTTGAAAGGTTTTTAAGCAAGGGACGTCTCCTATTTTCCTCCAAGCCATACAATTGTAGACTGCATACCAGATACATGGCTTAGTAGGTTCCAAAACCCAAAATGGAGTTCAAGAATATGATCCTTTAGGAGCAGTCCTTCTAGCTTAATTTTTTTTCTTTGGAATTCAGTCATCAGGATGAAGTTCACCCAGGTGCACATAAAGCTTTTGATATCACCCATATTGATGTTGTAGGAGGACAGTAGGGCAATAGGTGAAGTGGTCACAGATAATTCTTCTGGACAGGACCTTCATGTTAGACTGCTAGGGCGCTGGAATCTAGAGCCCAGTTTACAAGCTACTGAATCGATACTTTGATCTATACATATGTCTAAAAACTGAAAATTAAATAGAGGCAATGGAAGGATTGTGTCGCCGGCCCAGTGGTCTGACTACAATTTCAAACTTTTGCAAAATACCTTACACAGTGACTTATTGTTGTAGCTTGGTTCATCATGGAATAAAGTTCACCAGTAGTGACCACGCTCAATACACATTTACATGACAGGTCAGAATATCTCCAAAGAAGCCATTCTGGTCTTAGAAGAACAATGCATGAGAAGGGAGATTTAATGATTTCAAACAACACATTTAAGCTATAAACAAGTTAATAAGAAGTGTATTAAAGGTAGTATTTATTTAACTTATTTGATTGGGGGGGTAGGAAAAAAGAAATGTCACAAAATTCTTCTGTAGGTTAAGCAATATCAGAGTTACAATAAGAACTGACAAAATAGCACAATTCAAAATTAAACAATAGTATTATTAGCTTTTTTGGTGTCTTTTTGCTGAATTATTATTATTACTACTTTAAATTTCTGTACTGCCTGTGGCAGGGATGGACTTGGCTGGGATAAGTCCTGGCAGGATCAGGCCCAAACCAGCACTCTATTCAGGGAATTAGCTCAGTCTTTTTATTCTATATCCATAGTTATATAATTGCTTTGCTCTGTATAATATTATTAATTAATTTAATAATAATAATAATAATTATTATTATTAAGCATTTATATAGTGCCAGCAATGTACCTGGCGCTTTACAAAGTAATGGAATAGACACGGTCCCTGTCCTAGGGCTTACAGTCTGAGAGATAGTAGGGGGCGGGGGAAGGGGACAAAGGAAGGGGAGAAGAGGGAGAGACAAGGAGTGTAACATTCATGAAGATTCGAGGTCCCAGGTGAACGTGCTTGGCTTGGTTACATCAAGAATGATGGCTGGCTGGTCTGTGTGGTGAGGATATGCGTACACAGACCTCGGGTAACAGATTGTACTGGATGATAGGAATTAGCAGGAGTTAGGTGAGGGGAGCAAGGAGTCGGGGAGGGCAGAGCAGAAGAGGTGGGTCTTGAGGAGAGATTTGAAGATACGAAGGAAAGGGGCACGGCAGATGTGGGCAGGGAGGGAGTTCCAGGCGTGGGGGGCAGCTAGGGAGAAGGGACGAAGGTGGTTAGGGGTGTAGGAGGGCGAGAGAGGGGACAGAGGAGGAGCGGAGTTCACGGACTGGAGTATGGAGGGAAATTAATGCAGAGAGGTAGGGGGAGCAAGGTTGTGAAGAGCTTTATAGGTGAAGACTAGGAGCTTGTGCAGGATTCATTCAGCATATTACTAAAATCTAGCCCTGCCTTACTATTGCCCACCCAAGCAGGTGTAAAGTGGGCTTTCACATTTGAAAGCCCACTTTACTAAATCCAGTCTAGAGTGCCTGCCAGGTCTTTGTGCCATGGCAGCTGTCATGGCTACCCATAAGGTGGGAAGAGTTGGGCCACTGGGCGCCGCACGGGGACGGGACAGATACACATCTGTGAGTGTCCCCGGTGGTCCAGCCCATGTCACATTAGTTTGAGGACCGTGACTGGTCCTGGTTGCAGTGGCAGCCCATCTCCAGACCAGGTAAGTTGTGATGGGGCCCAAGCACCGTCATGTTAGAAAACACCCATTGTTGTGCAACTGGCATACTGAGAAAGGGAGAATCCTGGGTGATCCCTGGGTGTCTCTGACTACCCAACTTTTTTTGTTAATTCCATAGCAACACACTGAATTTTACCTACATATTAGGCAGAAAACACTAACTTCCCCAGTTCTGAACTGAGCCTATTATTGCATTATATTGCTTCATCAAGCTGCTGTGCTGAACTGTTTTAATTCTGAATTTTATAAAGTTCTCTTGACATGACTTTCAGCCTAATAAAAGTCATGGCCTCCCTACTTACGTTACCCCCTAACATAGCTTCCCAAGCAAACACACACAAAGCACACTTTTTACTCCATACTAACGTCCCTAGTAAAACATACAACTATCTCAATATAAGTTGACACTAAAAAAAGAATAAAATAAGCATATAAGAATATGTATAAGAAATAGGTATAAATTGGCATGTGCAATAGGCAACATATCCCACCCTTGACTAGTTGGAATGGTGTAACTTAAACCCCATCACAATCTACATTTTCTAGCTGGATAAATCTTTATAGGTGAGATTGGAAAGGTCTGTTACACTTTGATTCAAATTTTACAAATGATGAACATTAACATAAGGTGACATAATATGGCTTTTTCAAATAATGGTTTTTTGCCTTTTCTACAGACAAAAAGCACACATTTTACTCCATCTTATGTCCCTACCAAAACATACAACCATCTCAATATATTGACACTAAATAAGGAATAAAATAAGCATATAAAAATATGAATAAGAAATAGGGATAAATTGTCACATGCCATAGGCAACGTGTGATGGGGAGGGGGAAAAAAGATCACTAATTTAGGTCCAGCACTTTGGAAAACACTTCTGGTATTGAAAATGATTTTTTTGGGCTGGTAAAGAATTTATATCTATTTCAGGTCATGAAATGTTGGATCATAAATCATTGGTGTCCGTTAAACTTTTGAAAATGTTTGCTTGTACCTTAATTTTGTTTTGTTTTGTTGTTTTTATAACATTACTTAATAGTCTGTAGATCTATTATGGACTAATTAAAACATCTATAAAAGTGCTAGAAACCAGAGCTTTTCCCAAAGTTAACATGCACCAAAACCAGAAATATTAAAATAAAGATCTTTATAAATCAATCTATATCTATGATTTAATATAATTGTTTTATAATTTTATAATTATAATTTAATTAATATCAAATGTTTTAATTTGATTGCTGTCTTCTTTGTTAGTATTTCTAGCCTGATGTCATTACTGTTTCTAATATAGCCTGCTTTTGTGACCTTATGGCAAATAATTTGATTTCTCTTTTCCACATTTTCCCTGCTCACAAAATTTGAATAATGATGTGAACCTTTTGCTATGTAAAGTGAATTGTGATTAGAGTTGAAACAGAGAGTTAATTCTGTAGCTGTGGTTAATAACCAACATTCCTGACAGCTAATCAATTAACCAATGGTAACTGCATCCTGCCTGCAGCGGTTAACCGATTTACTGAAATAGATTAATACCAGTCCTTTGCTTCACTGTTACTGCATAACCAATTTACTGCATAACTCATGTATCGTTTTTCTGTGATCTGTCATATCCAGCTTACTTCTGGACCAATGGCAACACTGCACCATGCAAATGTGCAACAGATATCCAGTAGGAAGCAGAGTTAAACTTGAAACCAGGGGATAAACAGGAAAGGAATTATGGGCAGTAGCTGTAGAATGGATTACAAAAAACACAAAGTGGGATGGGAACATGGCAAACAGAGCAAAGCAGTAATGCAGTAAATCGGTTAAACCACTGAATAATAAATGGATACTGCTCAATATGCTGTCGCTTTACCTTTGGGGCTGAAAGACCAAGGCAAGGTGTGGAGGCATGGAGCCTAAGTTATAAAAAAGCACAATATGTAGACTGTACAACATCTTTACTTCTTACCTGGCATACAAGTTAACATGATGATCTTAACATGCAAGTTTTGTGAAGCTCAGGTTTGTTACTCTTCACCTTAACTACTCTGTTAAACCATAGGTTTTTTATTTAAGAATTTCCCTGGTTTTTAAAATGTGTCTACTCCCTCCTCCCTGTTGTGCCCCTCCCCACCTTCTCCTTGCTGCTACAGTACCCATTTGGCCCATTGTTTCAGCCCTGTACCCTAAGATCATGTACCTATAGCAGGAATCAATCCACGCACACAAGAATTTCTGCAAACCATATTTAATCTGAACCATTCCTGCAAGGCAGCTGTACCTCCTTTTGCAAATAAGTTCTCAGTAGGGGCCCTATCTCTTCTTTTTGTCTGCTGTCATCACCAACCCTCATCACTAAGTTTCAATGCAACTGTCTCTGAGGAGGGGGACAACTGTTCATACTAGAGCATCATTTATCTCAACTACAGAAACTGCTTATATCAAAATGCCATTAACTCACTATATTTGATTCAGATCATTTCTGAAATGCAGCTAAAATAAAAATAGGACAGCAGTGTCTTTGCCCACATGCATTCCATCCTGGAGAAGGGTGCAGGAGCAGGGTCTGACCCTGTACAAACATTCCTGGAGAAGCCAGGGCAGGGAGAAGGATTGAAGGACATTGGGTGAGGGTGGGGGCAGAAATCGGTGCATCTAGGTGGTAGCATCTTAATATAGTTTGCACTTGGCTCGCACGCTGTGCTTGGTATGCCCAGCTTCCTTTTACCTCTCTCTCTACCTATCCTGCCCAGTCTTTCAGGTCTCCCCTGGCTAAAAGTGGTGTATGACTGGATAGCGGTCTCCTGCCCACTCACTGGTTGCCTCTGCTCCCATCCAGCGCACTCCTCTTCCAACTGCTCCCCCTGCTGTCCACCCCCTCCTGTTGGGTGCATTCCTTCCAGTTTTCCCAACTACAACCCATTGTGCTCCTCCCCCACCCACTACTCCCCATGCCTGCCCCCTCCTGCCTGTTGCATTTCTCCCTTGCCCACTCTCTGTGTGTTCCTCCCTGCCAGTTATGCTCCTCTCCCACCAACTCTCTGGGTGTCCCCTCCCATCTATTACACTCCTCCTACACCTGCTCCATCCCGGGTGTGTTCCTCCCCCATCCATTCTCTGGGTTTCCTCACCCTCCTGCCCATTATGTTCCTCCCTTGTCCATTCCCACAGTGTCTGCCCTCTCCCACTTGGTGTGCTTTCCCCCTCCTGTTCCCCCTGTCCCCTTCCCATCTGGTGTGCTTCCCCCCAAAAAACTGCTCCCCTGGCTTCTGCCCAGTGAACTCCTCCTTTGCCAACCCCTCCTACTCACTGTTCCAGTTATGGGGCAGGGTTGCTTTACCACATTTTCCTGGGTATTGAGGGGTTTTGGAGAATCATAAAATACCCCCTAAAAACTGAGAGTCTACGTGTCCACACAGTAAATCTGTTTTGAAACACCTTGCTCTGCTGCAACACCTTGCTCTTCAGTGGGCAGAGGGTTGTACCCAATGTCTTGGTCTTTGGACCAGTGTGATTTTACATCTCCAGGAGTTTGCTGATATCACAAACACCTAGTCATTTAGCACAACCACAGTGGTGGCTGGTGAACTTTTAGACTGGTGGAGCTGTAGGCTGGGCCACGTGGTGGGCAGGGTTACTTAAAATTTGACACCTTACTACAGAATATACAGTGAATAAAAAAACAAACACTGAAAACATTTCTGCCACTCTTCTCTCTAGGGATAGGTTCCACATCTGAGATTGGTATGCATCTAATCTGGAGACTCTCCTGAAGTCTTATCTGACAAACAGTTTGCCCTTTGGGTCCAAATTCTTCTGGCTGCAGGAGCAAGACACGCAGCTAAGCTGAAGAGAATTTGTTTTGTCTTTTTTTCCATCCACTCACCCACACAGGGAATACAATCATTTTAGAATTAGGGGGCAGAGGGTGGGAAGGATAGATTACTGCAGGAGAGAAAGGCAAGACAAGTTGTCTTCTGCTAAGACACAGACACTTGGTATTAACATTTGTGACAGCAGAGGGCTGCCATCACGAACTGATCTGGACTGGGACACCACTTACTTCCTGGTCAGGATCAGGTGACAGGTCAGAACAAATGATCACATAGCCAGGCCCCATTTGGATGGCCAGCCGTACCCCACGCTGCATAGATTGGCCTTCCTCCCCCCTATGACGGGCAGCCTATGACAGCCACCATGACTGCCTGTCATGGGGGCCACTCCAGGCTGGGAACAGTGGGCTACCACACATGGTAGCTCACTGTAGCCCAGGCAGGCAGGCCGTTCCCAGGTGTGGTAGTGGCTAGCCCAGGCTGCGACTCCAGATGTCTCCAGAGTCACAGCCTGGACTAGCCGCCACGATACCTAGATAAACTCCAGGCACAATATCTGGATGGCCCTGAACAAACATGATGGTGGCCCGTGGGCCAAAGCAGGCCACCATCATGTTTAACAGCCACTGTTTAAAGCACGTCCTGGGTTGAACTGACACTCCGAGAATCTAGCCATCCATCTTTCTGCTCTTCTAATTAGCTGTCCTATGCTTTGGTATAATGAAGTATTTGAAAATGTCTGTGTGTACACTTACTATACTTCACAACAGTGCTGTGCAATTCAGTTAACATATGCAGTGTATTGAGCAGACACAGCTTGCTCTTCTCTCATGCAAGGTTTCCTCTCCTAGCTGTCTGTTCATTTACATATGTGGACAGGCAGATAATATGTGCACGTGTTACAATTAAGGATGCCCAGAGAGATGATTTAATATATTATTATTTTATTATTATTATTACATTGGACTTTTATAACACCCCTCTCGGTGATTGCGTCTAAAGGCAATTTACAACAAAGCAAAAATACAACAATATAACATCAATGTTGAAAACATTATCAGTAGCCACAGCAATAAAACACAATTTCCCACCCCTCAATACCCTCCATCAATACATAATGTCAAAAAAGCCACAAAACTAGAACACACTTCCCCCCCCCCCCAATATAGATAGTATATTAGATATGTAAATAGTATTAAACCACCCCTAAGTAGCAGAATTTTGGTGACATTGCAATGTACAGGATACATTTCCATGCACTATCATAAATAAGCCCACTAGCATTAATTTTTCTCTTTGGGTTAAAATCTTAAATCCACTAGTATAAATTAAGTCTAAAATAATTCATGTTCCTCAGGTTAACAGCAAATTTAGAATAAGCATGTTACAGCATAACCAGCAGTAGAACTGATAAAAAGGTTTCCTTAGTTAAAAATATCCTAGGGTGCATTTTGAATTACCTTTTAAATACTTAATTTGTCACACTAGTGTTCAGGTAGAGGGTTTCAGTGTATTATTCCCTAATGTAGGTCAATTAAAACTATTATACTTTCCTAAATTTGAATTCCAAATGTTTTTCTAGTTGCACATTTTCCTTCTGTGCATTTATTTCAAATGTTAATAAAGTTTTCATCTACAAACGGTTTACAATTGACAGTACAAAACTCTTCCTTTTTAAATCATGACAACTACTACTGTTTCTGTCTGCAGGTAGTGGAGGACATGCTAGAGGACGAGGAAGAAGAGGATGACAGAGATGACAAGGTAATTATCTTTCCTAGCACTTGGGTACCTGGGGATGGGAGAATTTAGACATGACACTGTTTTTACAGACAGTTAAAAAAAGGAGTTGAAGTGTTTTAGTCCAGAAAATTGGACAGAGCTGTTTATCATCCTAACAATGCCAGTGTATGTTGCAGGAAGGAACAGAGGACTATAAATCCTGTTCTTTTTTGTCCAGAGCTGGGTCAAATATTTTTTTGCCAGGAACAAAAATAATTCAGCTTGTCTGGAACTTGATAGCTCTTGTGAAGATAACTGCAGTGACAACTGTTTTTGAAGGACAAAAATTTGTCCTGTCTTCAGTATTACAAATCGGGCAGTACGTTTAAGGGAGTCAAGGGGAGGGGAAATGGTATAAAAATAGCAACTCTACACTGGTTGAAGATAGGATATTGCCATCTATAATTTCCAATGATTTACGTGGCAGAAGAATGCCTGATATGTTGTGCATTCTGTTTGACATTTAAATAATAACAATTCTCATAGTAAACCACTGGATATGGAACTAGCTTTGTGGTGCAGCAAGCTAGGGAACTATTGCAGATCTTTTGACTCTTGAGAATATGTAGTTCGGCTAGTTGGATTGAGGATTGCAACTACAGTAAATCACCGCTCGTTTTCACATCTTATTGAGTCAGTCTATAGGACTGCATAGATTTGTTGCCCCTAAGAGAGAGAGAGAGCCCAGGGGGGAGGAAATTAGAATGACCTTGCACCAGTGAAGCAATGGCTAATGTTGGCAGGGCTGCTTTGCTGGAGTGTCAAGTGCAGTGAAGACAGCTTTGTTGTCTATGGAAATTTTCATAGACAAAACCCAAAAAGGGCAAGTATGTGTGTGAGTGAGAAAGATGTACAGATTACTTAAACGCTTTGTGTTAAATATGGAAAATGTTGACCTTCACAAATTTTCTTATACTTCTATTGTAATAAAGACATGACTTTTCTTGAAGAAGGAGGGAAAACACTAACAGTGTATCTTAATTTATGCTCTTGACCTTTGTTTCTAGTAGAGATGTACAGTTATATACCACTGTAAGAATTCATAGGCTGGCAGCAAGCATCGAAATGTCAGAAAATTCACTGTGATTAGTTAACCCCCCTGAATGATTATTTATCCATTAGTTAACATCTAGGGTTTAAGCGAGCATAAAAAACCTGAGTATTTTCTTATTCCGTTATTAGTTCAAATATTGTGCATTTAAGGGGGAAAGAATATGATTTTTTTTCTCAGTTATTTGAAGTCATTACCTACAACATTCCAGCACCATCAAACTTATAGTGAAAATTATACACTCCTTTTAAAAAAACACATATGTGCTGCTTTTTAATGCTAAACAATATAAACATATACTTCTGGCAACAGAATATATGGTTTATTGCAATGGTCAGCCATAAAGTTCTAGAGCTTGTAGTTCAAATCAGCTTTCTAGCTCTGAATGATTATTTCTTTTGGGATAAACACCAATCTTGCAATCCATGTATGGCCATTTTCCTCTGTTCCTATATTGTCATAGGTATGGCTATTATAGGAACATCATTCCAATAGTAGAAACATATTCCTGGAAATGTCAATAACTGTGAACCCTTCACAAAGTACAGTACTTCAGTGCTTGTAGAGTTAGGTAAGGGTGTTGGTCACAGGCCAGCAAGCCATAGGGAGAGGGAAAAGAAGGATACAAAAATGGGTGAACTAAAACACAAGCTTGCAGCTAAACACAACAGTCCAGGTCCGACCCCACCTCTGGAGGTGTTCCCCATAGTTAGTTCCAGAGCGCTGAGGTTTTTTTAATTATTATTATTATTATTAGGATTTATATAGCTCCAGCGATGTACCTGGCGCTTTACAAGGAATAAGATAGACACGGTCCCTGCCCGAAAGCTTACAAACTAAAGACAGGGGAAGGGGAGACAGGGAAGGGGGAACAGAGAGAGAAACAAGGGATGCAACATTCATGAGGATGCGGGAGCTCAGGTACACGTTCTTGGCTTGGTTGCAGTAAGTTGGGAGTTTACAGATAACAGGTGGGGGATAAGGTGGGTTTTGAGGAGGGACTTGAAGGCATGGAGGGTGGGGGCAAGGCAGACGAGGGCAGGGAGGGAGTTCCAGGCATGCGGAGCAGCGAGGGAGAAGAGACTAAGGCGGTTGGGGGAGCAGGGGAGGCGTGAGAGGGTGAGGGAGGGGATGGAAGAGGAGTGGAGTGCTCGAGCAGGGGTTTGGAGGGAGATCAGGGAAGAGAGGTAGGGACGAGCGAGGTTGTGAAGGGCTTTGTACGTGAAGACGAGGAGCTTGTGTAGAATACGATCAGGAAAAGGGAGTCAGTGGAGAGAGGAGAGGAGAGGCTGCACATGGTCAAAGCGATGGGCTAGGTGGATGATCCTGGCAGCAGAGTTTTGAACAGAGATAAGGGAAGAAAGGTGAGAGCGGGGAAGGCCAGCGAGGAGGAGGTTACAGTAGTCGAGACATGAGATGACTAGGGCGTGGATGAGAGTTTTGACAGAGGAGACAGACAGAAAAGTCCAATTCATTGCTGGCCAGGCCTGGCACCGTGTCTGTGCTGCTCAACTCTCCACACTGGGACAGTCTGATCCTCCCACGCTTCAGGGTCCAGCAGTCTCTTCTCTTAGTGGTGCTCTCTGCTCACAGACACAGCTACAGTCTCTGCTGGGCTCCTCGCTCCAGGGCTGCTTGGCACACACTGCCCCTTTCAACAGCATCTTCTTTGGTTACCTACAATCTCTGCCCCAAGATGGAGACTTTCCTCCCTTTTTGTCCAGTCACACCAAAAGCGCCTCCTGCGGCCTCTGTCCCTTCTAGCTGTTGTTAATCCTAGACCTGGCTGCTTTTGTACTGATGCTCAGGCACCACTGTCAGGAGCTGCAAAGCGGCGTGGCGGCAGGGATCCCGACAGCGGACAGCCGCTGTGGCAAGGGGGCTTTCTGGGAGCATCGGGGAGGCCGCTGTGGGGGGCGGAGCTACGTCGCACTCCTTGGACGCTCCTGGCTCCGCCCCACAGTAGGCAGAGAGCGACGTCGAGCGTAGCGGCGAATTGGGGTCCCGCCCTAGGCTCACCTGTTGTTACTAAGGGGAGGCCTATAAAGGAAACCGGCGGAGGTAGTAGCCCCGCCGGTAATCATTTATGAGAGGCTAGCCCTAGAGCGATTGTGTTCCATTGTGTCCTTGACCTGAGATTGTTTATTGGAGAGTGTCTGATCCCTGTGTATTCCCTTCCTGGAGTGACTAGTGTGGAGTGAGTGAGTAAGTGTGATTGTCGTGTCGTGTTATTTCCTGTGTACTTAGTGACTAGTGAGTTTGGGTGGTGGTTACCAGTTCCTTGTCCAGTCCCTCCCTATTTAGTACCTGCACCACCTGCCCCCTGCGTGTAAGCCCTTACCCTCTGCACTTCCCTGTTCCCCAACTCCCATCCCTTTCCCCATCTCCCCCTCCCCGCTGGGATTCCCTTCCCTGTTTCCTTGACCTGCACCTTCCCCGCACCAGGTGCCCTGGGCCCAAGGAGTTCCCTGAGCGAGTGGTTCCCTCCTCTGTTTGTCCTTGTCTGTAGGGGCAATTGGCTCTCTCTCTGTCCCTATGATGAAAAGGGTTGCCCTCTGCTAAAGGGGAAAAGCCCACCCTATACCCTTAGGGACCTTACTTCCCAGAAAGAGATCTCCCAGAGAGAGAGAGCCGCCTCTAGTGTGTGTGTCTTCCCTGGCCCATTGAGGGGAACCTTTCCGGGGATCCTTCCCCTTTCTTTCCCTCCCCTCCAGGGTGACCTTCCTCATCCTCCGTTATTCCGTAGCCATTTCCTCAGTTTCACCCTTCCCCCCGTGACAACTACCTGCTATTTGCTGTAATAGCAGAAATTACATTAGTTTAAATCAGCCTATTTAGTTACCACTTAATTGTTTTTTGAGGTTACAAAATAAACTACAACCATTAAAAAGCTCTTTACAGTTTAAGTAAAGTAGATGCCAAACAAAACATGCTAGGTTACAAATCAGCCCAAATCTCTGGAGCTGTATCACTTGTAAACTTGTGTTTAGCTGTCTGAAACTGACACCAGCGTTCTAACACATTCTCAGGTATAGTTACCAAAGTTGACTAAAAATGAGTGTTTAAATTACTGTTTGAATTCAAGTGGTAGTCTTTACAGAATACCTAAGAACAGTGTGTTTCCAATATGAAAGGCATATGGGTTGAATTTCATTCAACCTCTGTTGTTTCAGTCCTATGCAAGTTTTCATAAAAGCATTTGAAACTCAGAATACTGATATAAAAATCAGTTTGAGCTGAGGGGGAAATGCTACATCTATAATCTGTTGTAAAAGATGCTTGCATTGTGCAGTGCATACAGTAGTTCTTAGACTGGGCATTTAATTTCTAGAATCTGAACTATAAAATAAATAACTAGAGTTTTGTTGCCAGTTTCCTCCTTTAGGCTATACTACACGCTGGTAACTGCTACAAGTTTTTTTTATAGGCACGTGTCTGAATGGAAGAAGGGCAATTTTATTCTCCTTTATAAATTCATAGGTTCCTCATTTTAAAATTTGTGTGTAATGAAATTTTGTGAGAAAACAAATGCACATCTTGCAATACTGGCAGGTACTGACCTCCAGCTTTCATTACTTCTCTGTTTTCTCATATGGGGGAATAGCAAAGTCAGGTCAGTGGGTCCTCTTATAGGATAAAAGTAAAAAGATTAATAAATGTGCCAAAGCCTCACTTTAATTGAACCTGAAGCATATGTTGCCAGCATGTAAAATATGTCCCAGATGTTTAAGCATGGCCAGTTTCTTAGCTTTCCCTGATTACCACAAGGCAGCTATTAGTTCTATAACCTTTGGACTTGGGGTAAATGGGGTATTACATGGCACAAAACCTGAGCACCTGTTTTCCATTCAATAAAGACCCCTGGCAGGTTTTGCCTAAGCCCAAGCATATGTTTTCACTTAGCAGATTGTTGGGCGATTATGAAAAGTGTCTTTCTTTAAAGCCAGCATAGATATTAGTCACTTACAATGAAAGGGTAACTTATTGGCTACTTGATAAGGTCCGTGTGATCATGCATGGAAGTAAGTTTTTGGATGTGCATGGACTGGAGGACTGTTTTTTTTATATCTCTATATAAATTGCATGGGTACTAGAGTAATACATTGAAGCTGAGAAATTTCCAGACTTTTGCAATTAGTTAAAATTAATAGTTTAACAATATATTTGTATTAAGAATGACTTTTAATTCCTATGAGGTGTTTTGTCTTGTTGGTGAAATAAAATTCTAATTAACTTCAAATTGTTTGGGTATTGTATCATTTTACATTTTTATTTAGCCCTGCTCTTCAGATGATCAGATGTACCAAATTATCGATTTACGGTTACGTGATGTTGAATGCTCTTTTAATTGGAGGACATTCATTTGAAATATGATTATCACTCTAATATTACAATTATCATAATTGCTATATGCAATTTATAATCATGTGTTTAACAGTGGATATTGCTTTTCTTAATATTTTTACTTATCCACGTTATATAAACTGAAATGCTGTCTTAGCTTACTCTTTAGTTCTTACATTTTGTCATTACATTTAATACTTGTGTCTCAAAAAGATAACACCACACTCTGCATTCCATATATACTGTGTTGGGCATTAAGCTTCTGCCAACCACAGATTCACAGCTTGATCTGATTTTTTGACCCTGCTCGAAACCCTGCTTTTCCTGTTACTACAAAATCTTAGCAAATCAAGCTTAGCTAAATTACATGGAGCCAAGTTATGAAGAAACCATTAAATGTTTATTAGACAGTATTGTGTAATGTGTACTAATAATTCAGCAGTCTGTATGCAATCTAAATGCCTAATTAATGGAGAGAAAATTTCAACTTATATCTTAAAAAGTTTAGGCGTGCTTGTCACTGGTCTCTGTGTGTTTGTTTCAGGGGCTAGGTGTGATTCTAGGCTTGCCCTAGAAGGTACTTAGTGTGTAGCCCAGCACTATTTAGGAGGTATGCATATTAAGGATAATGGTTGTATAGCTTTGTATGGAAGATATCCAGTCTTCTTTGCCCCAACTTACCAGTATATAACTTAACTGATCAGATATGGTGTATGTGAAGAGCCAGTGTGGTATAATGGCTAAGTGTGTAGTACTTGGATCAAGAGGTAGAGGGACTCCAGTTCAAGTTTTGCCTTAGCCAGAAATTCACTGGGTGACCTTGGGCCGGTCACAATCTTCTCTCAGCCTAACCTACCTCACAGGGTTGTTGTGAGGATTAAAAGTTGTGTTAATTTGTTATATGGGAAGTGCTTCGAGTGTCATGGCAGGCGGGCACTATATAAAAATAAGGATTATTAGTTTATTGTTATTATATCCTGCTTTAGGTGGTATAGTCACACCTAGAACAGTTCTGTCATGCTGCCCCCCAGAGGCCAAACAGGACTAATTAAATATCTTGCCTTTAGAGTGCATGAGTTGAAGAAACTGTTGGGCACTGCTACCACATCATGGAAAAAAACCATTGCCAGGCAGTGTGGAAAGAAGGCCCTGCTCCCACCCAACCCCTGGCCAGGCAGCAAGGGGAGAGGTTGCACCCACACACACCCACACTTGCTGTTGTGGAGCCCCCCCCCCCCCATCTGTTCTCCTTGCTGCCTGCCACCTCTGGTAAATTTGTGTCTATGTGTATATCTGAGAGGGAGGAGAAGAGGGGGGTGGGATTGTGAGCATAAGGGTGTGGGAAGGCAGTGAGGGTTGGTATTGAGTGTGGAGTGTATGTGTATGTGCCCCGTTTGCCGGTTTGTTTGTTTTTTTAATTGTTTACCGTTTGCCTTTAAAAAAAATAAAACAAAATATCCCAGCCTAGCCTCAAAGTTAGGTATTAGGCTATCTTAAATGAGCACAGATTTTATAAATCATGTTAATTTATGCATACATATGCAAATTGGGTATGCATGGAGTGTTCCACTTTGAGGATTTCAAAATTTGGTCACTTTATATACAACGGTAGTGTATATACTCTAAAATTAGAATTCATGGTGTGACGTGGAGAAACACATTCTTGTTTGATTTCCTTTTAGTACTCTCTTTAATTAATGGATAGAATGAAGGAATTGGTAGAGTATCGCATTTGGAAAACCAGCAAGATAATATTACACACTAACATACAGCTGTAGCTCTCTGATAATGGAATGTTTTTATTGATTGTCTGAGTAACCACACTGGGTATCTAGGTTTGCTTGTCAAAGTATTTAGTGCCTGGGGTAGTCTAACAAGTTACTGTTGACCTCGAAGTCTCGCAGTCTTTGAATCAGACTGCTCAGATTTCATACTTTGGCATTTTTCCTCTTTTTTAATGGGCCGTATTAGAGAAAATGTGTCACCTTTTGCACGTTATACCAAATCAGATCAGAATTCATGCACAATTATGTCAGTGGAAATCTAATATAGATCTGCTTATCTCTCGATAGCACATGGAAAAATAAACTTGCACAACTGACAGATATTCTTGATTTTACAGATAAGTTATTTGTAAATAATTGAGCAATAAATGTAACTGAATGATTTCCATACTTTCAAACAACACTAAAGTGTTTGGCTTTCACTCCCAAGACCTTTTTTCTCTTATTTAGTTTGTTCAAGTTCTTAGGTAGAAGTGGCTAGTATGGAGAGGAAATGGAATATTTTTCATTCGTAAACTGAAAAGCTACTCATTTGATCTGAAAGCTAATGATTTTGGAAAAACAAAATTTACAGAATCCATTTATATAAAAAATAATTCTAATAGATCATTAATGGCACTGAAGTATCATCAAGTTATGGAAACGTCTACTTTGAAGATGACATTGCTCTTCCTAAAAGGCATTCATTTCAATAATCAGAATAATCAGAAAAAACCAAAACTCACTTACTAAACTGAAACCTCCTTGCAACCAATTAAAATAATTTTTAATAATGTGCTTTTTAAGTGTTTTAGATATAGGCTGTCTTATGAATGCTGCAGCCCTTTTTAGCTTTGCTATATGCAACTATTATGTGCATATTGTTACACCTTTCATAGAACATAATAGCTGTCACTTAAAATTAAGCACAGATATACTCCTTGTTAGCTTGTAACTACTTCTTGATTAAAACTTTTAGTAATGAGAGCACTATGAGAGAAGTGGCTAGCACTAGAACTGAGCTGAGAACAACTGTTCCCATACAATCAGGAAATACCTACCACTTGGAAGCACTTATGACACTTTTTTGTTATTTTACACTACCCATTGAATCCATGCTTCTGCTGTTATCAAGATTGGCACCTGTGATTGCCATTTTTTAGTACTTTTTGGTATTTTATTTTCTGTGAGTTAGTTTCCGGTATTTTTGTCAGTTTCCAACATTTTATGACAGTTTCCGCCATCAGAATGCAGAAAACAAGGGCTACCCTTGAAATACACCAATCAGAACACAGTTTACAAGGAGCTGAATCAAGGACCAATAAGGGAAATGATGAAAGTTATGTAGTGAAGTTGCGATTGTACACAAGCAAACATAAGCAGCAAGTAAGGAATATTACTTGGTGTGTGTGGCTACTCCTGCCTAGGAAGAATTACCAGAAGTACTGAACAATGACAGTTACCGAATGGGAACTAGCAAAAATAGTGAAAAGCCGATACGTTTCCTCATTGCGTGAGCACTGGCGAATGGTCTATTTCCAACAGAAATACCTTTGTCTTAGATTGCTTGATTCAGTACTAGATAGTACCCTTGGGCGAAGGTTCTCTTCTTTTCATTGGTAGTCTGGTTTGTGCATTTTTGGTGTTAGTGCTTCTTCTTTTGGTAGTCTCAAAATATGTGATGGCACCAAATTGTTGATGTTGTGGAGTCCTGGAACTATCTCACTATCCTTTCTCAGTGAACAACTGCTGTTTCATATATTTTAGATTAATATAGAGTGTATGCAGAGATCTGGAAATACACCAATACATTTTGACAGTGGCATAGTTTGCATAGTAATAACTATATTTTGTGATCGCTTCCATTAAAACTTGCATTCAACACTAATAATTTAGTGTTGAAAACTTGTTCTCCAAATATGGCACACAAGGTTTTGGACCAAGAGAAATTTTCTCATTAAATAAACTTTTAAGTACTTGTTAGAAGAAGACAAAACCCCACAAAATATTTCTGTTTTACAAGAGCATGCGCCCATGTCTTGAAAACTGTTTTTTTAAATATATATTTCGTGTTGCATTTTTCAGGCTGAGTTCATAAATATAGAATTGTCATTTTCTCTAAAAGTGCTGAGGTGAGATTCCCTCCTCCCCCATGAATTTCATAAGGATTTTTAGACTATGGAGTCAGATTTGCATGAGTAGCAAGTGGAAACATACAGTAGACTCAAATGGGACTCTTAGATCAATAGTCTGACTCTTAGATCAATAGTCTGTACACACGGAGAGGGAGTGCAGTGATTTAGGGCGTTTTTAGCCAAGCACCTCCCCACCTATTACCTGCCAATCATTCATCCTGCATGTTACAGGGCCATATTGGTGCCCTCTGAAGACCTGCAACATGCATGATGCATGGGTGATTGGTGGGTAATAGGTGGGGAGGTGCTTGGCTAAAAACACCCTTAGTGTAAACTATCATGGTAAAGCTGGCTTAAATAAAGTCACCTTTGGAAGGTCACTATATGTTTACCTGATAATAGGGTCTATTATTCTTATGATAGGCTAATACAGGGCCATATAACATACGGCTCTTAAATTATAATCTGTTCAATACCAAACTGACTAAATTACTTGTAATTCTACTCTTTTGAAGAGACCATGTTGCTGTAACCTCACTGCCTAGCATAAGACAAGCAGAACTCGTAAGCTCTTGAAGTTCTTTGGGTTAGCAGGTTGAAGCATAAACCGGCAGCTACCTCTGTTATCAGCTGCCTGTTAACCTTGGGTTTAACTGTGTGATGTGGTCAGTGTGTGGGGACTGGAGTCTCAGGATAAGGATTGGGACCAGGAACAGAGTCCGTATCAGGACCAAGAGTTGGGAAGCAACGAGGGGAGCAAGGCCAGAGGGGGAAAAGGGAGACAGAACCAGGAGGAGAAGTATAGCAGTGGAAAAGAGGCCATACCTATGGAGGTGAGACTGGGGAGAGCCAGGAGGGAAGCAAGAACAAGGTTGAAGGGGGAGAGGACTGGAGTGCAAGGAATGAGGCAGAAGGGGCACAGGAGAAACTTGGCAAGGAGCAAGCCCAGAGATGGGGCACAGGGTGAGAGGTGTCTAGGGCATAGGTGGATGTGGAGGTTGGGAGTGCAGATCCATGAACAAGGAAACAGGACAAGAAAAGGGGAGAACAAAGACCAGAGTTTGGACAAGGAATCAAAGACAAGAGCTAGGGCCGAGTACAAGGAGCAAGGCAAGAGCAGGAGGCAGGAAATGAGGTGGAACAGAGAAAGGGAAGAACAAGGACCAGAGATGGAACAAAGAACCAAGGACAAAAGCTAGGGCAGGGAACAAGGCAAGGGGAGGTGTTTTGTTCCACCTAGCTTCCTGGTGTTACCAGCAAAACTTTTGTGTTGACTGGCAGCCAGTCAGGAAGTTGGGAGACAGGGCAAGGGCTGAGACAAACAGACAGTAGAACATGGTCACGGCAAGCTACTGAGGCCTTTGGGGAGTGACTGGGCCTGCAGCAGGCAGAGGCAGGGGTGCTGGCCACTGCTACAGGAACCCTGAAGACAGGGGTTCAAGGCTCAAGACTCACAAACTGCTTCTTTGGGAACTCTTGTGTCATAAGAACTTTGGGAACTCTTGTGCAAACTCATTGCCTCCCATGGCTTCCAATACCACCTCTATGCTGATGACACTCAACTCTATCTCTCTACTCCCTCTCTCTCTCCCTCTGTTCAAGCTCGTCTCATCAACTGTCTCTCTGACATCTCTACCTGGATGTCTCAACGTCAACTCAAACTCAACATGGCTAAAACTGAACTCCTTATCTTCCCCCCTCATCCTTCCTCTCCTTCCTCACTGTCAATAACTATTGATGGAGTCACCATCCTGCCTGTCCCCCAAGCCCGTAGCCTAGGCTTCATCTTTGACTCACCCCTTTCTTTTAAACCCTACATTGACTCTGTTGCTAAATCCTGTCGCTTCTCCCTCCATAACATTGCTAAGATTCGCCCTTTTCTCTCTGTCTCATCTGCCAAAACTCTTGTTCATGCTCTGGTCATCTCTCGCCTCGATTACTGTAACCTCCTTCTCACTGGCCTTCCCCGGTCTCACCTTTCTCCCCTCATCTCTGTCCAAAATTCTGCTGCCAGGGTCATCTACCTCGCCCGTCGCTTCGACCATGTGCAGCCCCTCCTCTCTTCGCTTCACTGGCTTCCCCTTCCTGAACGAATCCTGCACAAGCTCCTAGTCTTCACCTATAAAGCTCTTCACAACCTCGCTCCCCCCTACCTCTCTGCACTTATCGCCCTCCATACTCCAGCCCGTGCACTTCGCTCCTCCTCTGTCCCTTCTCTCACCCTTCCACGCCTTCCCTGCTCCCCTAAGCGCCTTCGTCCCTTCTCACTTACTGCCCCCCATGCCTGGAACTCCCTCCCTGTCCACATCCGCCTTGCCCCCACCCTTCATACCTTCAAATCTCTCCTTAAAACTCACCTCTTCCGCTCTGCTCTGTCTGACTCTTTATCCTGCTGAGCCACTATTCCTATACCTACGATCTGTTTACCCTTATCCTTGCCACATGGACCTGCCTGCTGTCATTCTCATCGTAACCAAGCCAAGTACGTGCACTTGAGACCTCGCATCTTCATGAATGTTAGACCCCTTGTCTCTCCCTCTGTTCCCCTTCCTATGTCTCTCCCCCAGCTCCTGTCGCTCAGATTGTAAGCCCTAGGGGCAGGGACCGTGTCTATTTTATTACTTTGTAAAGTGCCAGGTACACTGCTGGCGCTATATAAATGTTTGTTAATAATAATAATAAGAACATAAGAGCAAAAAAAGAACAAAACAAGGAAAAAACAAACCCAGCACCTGTCTCCAACAGTGGCCAATCTAAGTCACTTAAAAGAAGTACCCAACAGGTCACAATGGAGAGATCCATTCCCTGTTGTTTACTTCCAGCTCCCAACACTAAGAGGTTACATTCCCCAAACCTACCTGGCTTATAGCTGCTAATGGACCTATCCTCCAGAAATGTGTCCAACCCTTTTTTAAACCCAGCTTTGCTACTGGCCTTGACCACATCTGGCCACAAATTCCACAACTTAATTGTGTGTTGGGTGAAAGAATACTTTCTTTTATTTGTTTTAAAACTGCTACCCGTTAGTTTCATGGAGTGTCTCCTAGTTCTAGTACTATTTGAGATGATAGATAACCGTTCCCTATTAACTTGCTCCACACCACTTATGATTTTATACACTTCTATTGTATAATTCTTCTTCTTGTTTTCTTAGTACCACTCTCTGTCTGGACATAGGCCGTTTTGAATTTTTCACCCTCTTCCAATTCCATCAGAACCAGGCATTTTGTTCTGTCCAATTAGAAAATGGAATGACTATCGGTCCAGTCATTCATTCTGATTGGATCAAACGAAATAATGTGGCCATTTGCACATGTGCAAAATGGCCATTTTTGGTGGGGGTGGGTAGGTTATCAAGATTCCGATCAGGAAAGACTCCGATCAGAATTCCAGTCAGAAAATGGGATAACTGTTTCATTTTCATGGAAAAGTTCAGGAAAAAAGGAACATTCGTTTCACCCCAGCCATACAGAGTCCCTCCTTTCTCTTGAGAGAGGTGGAGTTACGTACCCCAATAACTGATGTTAATTTAGGATTTCAATTTCATCATGAGCACAGTGAAGAAAGAAAGAAAGAAAGAAAGAAAGAAAGAAAGAAAGAAAGAAAGAAAGCAAGCTTGGAAAAATATGCTGGAGACCTCCTAGACTATACATATAGAAAGAATACATCATTCAGTGTGCTTATTGTTAGGGAGTAACTGATTCAGAAATGGGTCTGAAGGGAGAGCTTGAAACCAGCCACTACTACTACTTGAATTCAGTTAGTTAAAGAACTTGTTCACAGAATACCACAGATCAAGGTTCAGCAGTCCACAATTCAATGGGGGTGGGGAGGGGCGGGGAATGTAAGCCATAAGAATTTGCCAGCATAACTTCATGAGTAACTGAGGTAAAAACAAACCAATCCTGGAAATAGAAATGGAGGATTCAGCCAAATAAGATTACACAGTCAGTTAAAGCTTTCAGGGAAAAGATAAGGGCAGCAAAGAAGCAGGATGAGTTCGTTATCCACAGGAATTAAGGGGCATAAGAAGGGCTTTTACTAACATAACAGTGGGGGGGGGAGGGGAGGATTGCTCAGGAGGAAATTGGTCCATTAATGCATGAGATGCAGTATTAAATTAATTATTCAAAGACAGCTGACACAGAATCCCCTTTTCTAAAAATATCTTCAATAAAATATTAGATAGATTAGATAGGGATATAATCTGTGCCTCAGTTTCACTTCAAAAACAAGGAGACAGGAGATAAAGTAGGTAACTGAGACCAAGGTATTGTCTCTTGATTTTTGTCTTGAAAGGAGACATGTATAAAGCCTTTAAAAGGCAGGCCTGGAAACTAAAATCCATACATTGATTGGATGCCAAAAATTGTATAGATGTGGGATTTTTGACTCATTTTAGGAATGTGTGACAGTCTGTTCTTTACACCTAATACCTTGTGATTGTGACAGGCTGGCGACCCAGCCTGACTGAAAATCCTTACAGGACCAGAACCACTCACATTTTTGTGTGGCTGTCACCTTGACTTTCCAGTCCTTAGCTGTTTCCATGTCTCGGGGAGAATGTTCCTCATCACACTCATTTGCTTCTTGCCTCAGGGACATCCCCATTATTAGTGCAAGTGTTTCATTGGGAGAGGTTTGCATAGATGGGGAATTCGCTGTCACCAGTATGCTGATAACACGCAACTGTCTGTACCTGTCCTTTTCATCGGACCCAGATCCTGCAGTCTCGGTGCTTTCCCTCTGTTTGACGGCTGTGGCGGACTGGATGAGGTCGAGTCGATTGAAACTGAATCCCAACAAGATGGATGTTATGCTCATTGGCGAGTCTGGAGCTCTGGATACATGGGGGTATTACCTGTTATTGACAAGGTTCACACCATGTTGGCATCTCAGGTTAGGAGTCTGGGAATGCTCCTGGATCCACAGCTGCGTGTGGATCTCCAGACGTCAGCTGGGGCCAGGAGTGCGTTCTGTCAGCTATATCTGGTGAGGCGGCTCTGCCCCTACATCACGAATTCTAACCTGGCCACTGTCATCCATGCATTTGTCACCTCGAGGCTGGACTACTGTAATGTGCTTTACGTGGGGCTGCCCATGGTGATGGTTCAAAAGCTGCAGCTGGTGCAGAATGTGGCGGCCTGTCTGCTTACTGGGATGGGTCACTGGGAGCACATTCTGCTGGTGCTCTGAGTACAGCACTGGCTGCCTATAGACTTCTGGGTCCGATTCAAGGTGCTGGTGCTGACCTATAAAGCCCTAAAAGGCCTGGGCCCCAACTATCTGAGGGACCACCTCACTTCCTGGGTCTCTGGGCAGCTCCTGCGGTTGTCAGGTGGTGGCACCCTCCTGGAGGTTCCCTGCTACATATGGGTAGGGACCAACAGGCGGGCATTCTCGGTGACTGATCCAGGGCTGTGGAACTCCCTCCTGGTGCAGGCCCGCCTCAGCCTGAGCTGCCTTGTGTTTTGCCGTCAGTGTAAGACCTGACTCTTCCCTCAGGCATTAGGTGTGGGGGGAGGGTTAAGGGGTGGTTAGCGGGGGGAGGATTGTTGGGGTGGGGTTTTTTTTCTGTCTTCGCACACTATTTGTATTTTTATTGTTTTATATTCATTATTTATATGGATGCTTATATTGTTGCTGTGTTATATTTACAGATTGTATTTTATACTGTATTTTTATGATCTTGTTGTGAGCCACCCTGAGCTGCCTGAGGCAGGAGAGAAATTCTCTAAATAAATAAATAAATTCAATAAGCAAGCTAGCTCTGGGTAAAGGTTAATCCCACCCATGGGCCTCCGCCCACAGTGCACCTCTTGCACAGTTCACTGTCCCCCTTCTGGAGGATACTCCTGTCTAAAATCTCCACATGTTTGCTCCTTGGCTGCCTCTGAGCCAGGCCAAGGAATTCTGTTTCTTTGTGTCCTCCTGAGACACAGAGGTTTCACCCTCACATCTTCATACTGGGTATTCAGCTGCCCTGCTAGGCACCTTCCAAGTAGAGTCCTAGCCTCTCTGAGCCAGTTGCAGTGCCTGCTACTGTCCTAGTGACTTGTGGGACCCATGCCTCCTAGGGTGATGTTCTATATCCACTAGGCAGTCCCACTAGACCTGTCTCTAACTGATCTTCACCTCCTCACCTCAGATGGGCTATCCTCTTGCTAGGTCATTCGATTGGAAAGGAGCAGTTAATCCATTCCAATAGAAAACTGGATCAATATTTCATCTGATTTTGATCAGAATCAGATAAAGTATTTTTAAAAAAACTTATTAGAAAGCTGCACATGTGCAAATGGCTAGCAGAGGCAATTTGTGCATGCACAAAATGGCTGCTGCCCTTATTCAAAATGGCAACAGCAATGTTGCTGCCATATTGAATGTGGGCAGCCAATTTGTGGATGCTTGCTCTGACTGCAGAGTGCCACCATACTGTGGACCTCATCCTGCGATGACTCACCCACAGTACTCTGCCACATACCTGTTGTTTTCTTTCATTGTATTTAAACAGTTTGAATTGTGAATAAACATTTTTCTCTAACAGCTACCTTCTAAGTGATTTGCTATCATAATAACCCAACATACTTTGTTGGACAGCATAGTCCTGACTCAGTTTCTGAAGCGAGCCCCCTTGGCTCCCAGTCTTTGCCTCCTTTGTCTCCGCCCTGAATAGGCTCTGAGTAGGCCAAGAGCTTGCATACTCGCACCAAGAATAGCGGATTAAAAAATCTTATTGTTGGAAGAGAACTAGAGGGTCATCTTCTTGTCCAACCCCCTACTTGGATGCAGGATGATTACATCTACAATATCCACAACAGTTGCCTGTCTGTCCTCTTTTTGAAAACTTGCAGTGATGGAGAGACTACAATTTCCATAGGCAGCTTGAGTTGTTCTGTTGCCATACAGCTCTTACTGTTTTGTTTGGAAGTGTTTTCCTAATTGTAGCAGGGTAGCTACAGAGAGGTCCTACCCCTTTAAGAAGAGATAAGCATAGGGCAGTGTGGCTCCTTTAAGTAGGGCCCCCTGAGGTCAGGGAGGGGCGGCCCACATAACAACGGACACTGGCGTGTGTGAGAGATGCATCGGTGGGGTGGTTGGCAGGTTCAAGGCCAGCCAGGAGCCATGGAGACAGCAGGAGAGCAGCGGGAAGAAGTGGAGATGCTGAGTAGGACTGAAGAAACAGCGTTGTTTGCTGTTTTGGTGTTTACTGCAGACATTTTGACAGTCTTGCCACCGCTCCAATGGGATTTGCCATCAATTTGTGGCACTATCCAACATTTTGTGACAGTTCCAGGTATTCTGCGACATTTAAGATAATAGTGAAAATTTCTGAAATTTTCAACAGTTTTTCTGACTTTTCCAACACTTTTTTTGACACTTTAGCAACACATTCCGACACTTTGTGAAATTTCTGACAATTTATGGGACTTGTGACAGTTTCCGACAATTTCTTCGCTGCTGAGAAATAGCAGCAGGCAATAGCGGAAAGCGACAGCAAGCACTGGAACAAGTATGGGGATGCCGTGTCGGGAAAACAGCAACAGATGGGGTTTCCAACGGAATTGGCGAACACTGCTGCATGTCCTTTCAGGCTTAACTGCTGAGGTAGCAGAGCTGGGAGCAAGCTGCAGGACTACAATAAGCAACTGAGTGTGGGGCTGGAGCATCAGAGGGCCCAGGCACCCCAGAGTGGCAATGACATACCTGGGAGGCTTGCTTGATTTGTGCACTAGAGCTTGGACAAGGTGAGACAAAGTAGGTGAAGACTGGGAGCCAAGGCAAAGACTGGAGACAGCACAGCGGGGACAAAGTGAGACAAAAAGGTACTGAGAGAAGCTTGAGGGACTAAAGGTTCAATGGAGTGGGCTAGACTGGACTGGGATGCATTCCCTTGTACGCTGATGTTCAACCAAAATCTACCTTCGTCTAACTTGAGCCCATTGTTCCTAGTCCTGCCCTCTATAGCAATGCAGAACAGTTCCTTGCTATTTTCTTGGTGGCAGTCCTTTAAATATTTGAAGGCTGTTTTCATTTCTCTCCTTAGTCTTCTCTTCGCTTAGCTAAACATACCCAGTTCCTTCGACCTTTCCTTATGATATTTCCTTTCCATACCCTTCATCGTCTTTGTCACCCTTCTCCAAACCTGCTCCAATTTGTCAATGTGCTTCTTAAAATGAAGCACCAAAAACTGGGCACAATACTCCAGGTGAGGTCTGAGCAGCCACAATCCTTAGATTCCTTATACATGTGCTGCTGCCAAGCCAGGTATCCCCTATCTTATACATTTGTCTTTTCTTCACCAACTGCAAAACTA
Organism: Sphenodon punctatus; assembly: GCA_003113815.1. NCBI lineage: Eukaryota > Metazoa > Chordata > Lepidosauria > Sphenodontia > Sphenodontidae > Sphenodon > Sphenodon punctatus. Next base: position 380,639 of record QEPC01008742.1, read on the forward strand.
TGGATTTATCTCAGTTGAATTACATTTTGTTAATTACAGCCCAGATTTCCAACCCATCAAGATTTATTTGAATTCTAATTCTATCTTCCAAGGTGTTACCTACTCCTCTCAGGTTTGTGTCATCTGAAAACTTGTTATGTATTTCCCCACCCCTTCAACCAAGGGTAATTTTAGATGTTATGGGCCTGCAGGCCTGCCACGCTCAATCACGAACCAGGATCCGTTTCGGACTTGCCGGCCTGATTCCTAGCAGGGATCGGGGAGTGGGTGGGACTGTGCGGCACGACATGCGGCCGCACAGCCCCGCTCCACTGTACTCCCTTGCCCGCCGGGAGACGGGTGGGTGCAGTGGCCAATCTGGCCGCTGCACCTGATCTCGTCCCGTGGCGCGGACCACGATCCCGGGCGACTGAAGGTAATAGGCGTTACTTTCAGCAGATCCTGGATCATGGCTACCATGACCACAGTTGGGGCCCGATCCCACCATGATTCTGGACCTCCAGGCGGCCGGAGGTCCAGAATCGTAGTCATTGTGATTCCTGCTGGAGGTTCATTGGAGTGAACATCTGGCAGAACTCACAACAGATGTTACGGGAATCACGGCCACCACAGGAGATTCACTGTGGTTGACCGTGATCTCGTAATGTCTGAAATTACCCCGTCAATAATAAAATAATAATAAAATAATTATTATAATAATAAATCTTTATTTCTATATAGTGCCCCCTTGCCATGGCACTCGGAATGCTTTACATACAACAATTTAACATAGCCTTTAATCCTCACAACAACCCTGTGAGGCAGGTTAGGCTGAGAGAATAATAAAGAGGTTGAACAGCACCAGACCCAGGACAGAACCCTGTGGGACCCCACCAATTTCTCCCTGTTTGAGGATGAGCCATTAATGATCACAGTTCTTCAACCAGCCATGAATCCACCTTGTTGTAGTATCGTCCAGCCCACACTGTCCAAGTTTGTCAATAGGATCTCATGTGAAACTTTGTCAAATGCTTTGCTGAAATCAAGAAATATTACGTCTACAGCTTTCCCCTCATCCATTAAGCTAGCTATTCTCTCAAAGAAGGAGACAAGATTAGTCTGGAATGACTTATTCATGACAAATCCATGCTGGCTACGAACAATCACTGCATTGTAATCAAGGTGTTTACAGTCTGACTGTTTTATAATCTGTTCAAATATCTTCACTGATATCTTCACAAGTTAAGATGACTGGTCTATAATTTCCCAGATCCTCTTCTTTCCTTTTTTTTTAAAGATAGCAACATTTATTTGCCCGTTTCCAGTCTTCTGACACCTCACCTGTTTTCCAAGTGTTCTCAAGATAATTGACAGAAGTTCCGAGAGTATTTCAATGGTTTTTTTCTGTATCCTAGGGTGTAATTCATTGCCCTGAAGACTTGAATTCATTCAAAGTAGCCGGGTATTTCCTGATCATCTCTTTCTCTATTCCGGTCTGCAATCTTTCCATGTGCAGCCCCTCCTCTCTTCGCTTCACTGACTTCCCCTTCCTGAACGAATCCTGCACAAGCTCCTAGTCTTCACCTATAAAGCTCTTCACAACCTTGCTCCCCCCTACCTCTCTGCACTTATCGCCCTCCATACTCCAGCCCGTGCACTTCGCTCCTCCTCTGTCCCTTCTCTCACCCTTCCACGCCTTCCCTGCTCCTCTAAGCGCCTTCGTCCCTTCTCACTTGCTGCCCCCCATGCCTGGAACTCCCTCCCTGTTCACATCCGCCTTGCCCCCTCCCTTCATACCTTCAAATCTCTCCTTAAAACTCACCTCTTTCGCTCTGCTCTGTCTGACTCTTTATCCTGCTGAGCCACTATTCCTATACCTACGATCGGTTTACCCTTATCCTTGCAACATGGACCTGCCTGCTGTCATTCTCATCATAACCAAGCCAAGTACGTGCACTTGAGACCTCGCATATTCATGAATGTTAGACCCCTTGTCTCTCCCTCTGTTCCCCTTCCTAAGTCTCTCCCCCAACTCCTGTCTCTCAGATTGTAAGCCCTAGGGGCAGGGACCGTGTCTATTTTATTACTTTGTAAAGTGCCAGGTACACTGCTGGTGCTATATAAATGTTTGTTAATAATAATAATAATAATCTTTCCCCCTTATTATTCATACACCTGTTGCCAGGCTGGACATAGGGTGATTTCAGGCGTGATGGGGGCCCTATTGGCCCCGTCACGGAATCACCCAAATAATTCCCCAGCAGAATCAGACCGGCCCGTCAACAGAAGAGCCGGCAGATTCCGCCAGGGAATCGGAGAGGGGGCGGGGCGGCGCGGTGAACGTGCAGCTGCGCAGCCCCGCCCCCCCATGCTTCCGAGGCCGCCCGTCCGCCCCCTGGGGTATTGACCATGGCCTGGAATCGGCAGCGAGCATGACCGCCGATTCCGGGCCATGGTCAGGGGCCAGACGAGACATTACCACGCTCAACCACGGTGAATTTTGCGGTGGTTGAGCATGGTAACGTCACATCTGTTGGGGGCACAAAGGGTATTTTCAGATGTTACGAGATCACAGTCAACCACAGTGAATCTGCACAGGGTGAAAGTGATCCCGTAACGTCTGATGGGGGGAACAGAAGTCCCCCCCCAGATGTTCACCCCCGTGAATCACAGGGGGAATCAGATTAACCACGCGATCGGAGGTCCTGGCCAGACCATCCCCGATCGCGTGGTGAATAAGATTCCTCCCCCCCGTGATGAAGGGGACAGTAACGTCTGTCTCCTGACCACGGCCCGGAATCCGGGGTGAGATTCCGGGCTGTGGTCAATGCCTGGCGGGGGGGGCGCTGCAGCCGCATTGGCCACGGCACCCGCCCATCTCCTGGAGGGCGGGTGGCCAGGGCAGCATGGGGGCGCGGGGCTGTGCAACTGGGCTTGCCAAGGGCTGATTGTGACCAGCTGATCTGGTCATGGCATCGCCAGTTCAGAGCTCAGGAAGTGGAGCCCAGTGAGAGAGAGGAAGAATAAGCAGGAGGAGAGGGAGAATGCTGTCTCCCAGGACTCTCCCTCTGAGCTAAGCTGGCTTCAGGAATGACTGTGCCTGGGGGGCTTAGAGGGAAGCCCTGCTAGAGTGGAGACACAACTGGGAGGTACCTGAGGTTGGAGCAGTGAGTTTCCAGGACCCGGGTGCCAGGGCTACAAGTCCCTGTTGTGACTCAGGGCAGGGCTAGGACTCCAGGTGGGAGGACTTAGCTGGCATACTGAAGCCGAGGGAGTTTAGGGCCAGGGCAGGGCAACTGGGAGAGTAACACCTTACCAACCCAGGAACCTGAAGGAGCCAGCGGCAGCTGCAAGGGGCTGTAAGTAACACAGAGTAGCCTGGGAGGCTAAGGACCCTTGAGGCACCAGGAGCAGGTTGCCCAGGGCAGGGGTAGGACTCTAGGAGGGAGGGCCTAGCTGGCATGCTGGGGACACCGAGGAATACAGGACATGGACTGGGGAGATCTTGAGGGCAACATCCCAGTTGTCTTGACGAGCATAGTCCAGGAACAGCATGGATCATCTACCCAGAGAAGGAACTCCAGGCAAGAGAGGGAAACATGGGACTAGTTGTTGGCTGGGTACAAATGGTTAGTACCAGTGACCAGCTGTGAGGATGTCCACAGAGCCATCCAGAGAGGACGTGACAGAGCAAGTAACAGCAGAGAGAACACCACACTGCTACACACCCATTTCCTTGGAATGATTTATTTCCAAGTATGGGTCATTTTAGTTAGGGTTTTATCCAAATTCCAAGTCTTACCCCACCCTTTGCTGTATTTCCCAAGCAGTTCTGGCCTGGAGGCCGTAGTCTCATCTTTTCCAACCCTTGCCTCACATCAGATCCTATACCAGTCTGCTTGGGGAGGCACTCTCTGTGGGGTTTTTTTACCGGAGCACAACCTTGGCTCCCTTTTATGATTCCTGGCTATGTTTCTGTCTAAACTAAGCCCTGGACCTCTATGCTGACTGAAGTCAGCTGGTTTCCTCTAGCTCTAACCAACTTCAGTGAGTCTGTTCCCTTATCCATGCTATCCTCCTTTTGGGAGGGAAGCAGTCTTCCAGTCCTGCTAGTAACTCCCGTCAGTTTGGATGTTAGCTGGTCAAAAGCAGGAGGGGAGAAAAGCCCATTTTCATTTGCAAGCCAAGCTATTGATTGATTGATTGATTGATTGATTGATGGCTTAAGCCAAAATGATGGGTATTACTAGCCCTCATGTATACAATAACATATTATAAACCACATATAAAATATATAGGCAAACAGCTGCCTTATAAAACACTTTGTTAGTACCAATGTCTCATTTTCCCATACAGTTCCAGAAGGTATTCCTATATTCCCACTTTGAGTTAGCCTGTCACCAATACCTCATACCTTTGGTACCCACAATTTATTGGTGGCTAGATATAACCCTTATATCTCCTGTTTATCTCCTGTGCAGGCCAAGCTTACGTTGATACAATGCCACTGACAATAAATTTTGAAAAATCTTAGATATTTGGGGAGACACCCAAAAACCTAGGGAAAACAGAGAATCAGCTTTTTAAAATGAAATGAAAGGTGATTCTTGGAATTACCGTTCTTTTGAGTCTCTTTTTTCTAGTTTAAAAAAAAAAGAAAATATTAAGAAAAAAACAGCTAGGACTAGCCCTATGACTATTATAACACTGATCTTCATTGTTAGTCATATTAACTTGGAGTTTATTCTTACAAAATAAATTAATCAAGACAATATAAGAATTAGAAAATAATTAAGTCAATATTATTTAACAAAAAGTTAAAACAATTGCACCTCTTGAAATCAAACTGACATTTATTTTAAACCCATCTCAGTCGGGTTCTATAATTTGTTTGATGTCACTTCCCTATGCTTAGATTTATAAAAAAAAAGGCTTCTATGGATTATGGAGAGGGAATGGATTGAAGTCTTATATGACCACATAATTTATGCATCCTCTCAAGAAACACAGAGAATGACACCATTGTTTTAAAAGTAATATGGATATGCACGCTCCAGAATAAAATACGCATGTTTTGTTTCAAAGCTGCCAGAATGCTGATTTGAGATCCTCCAGAGGGCTCTCACCCTGGGCAGGATTTGGTCCAGCTGCCGAACAAACATGATGGCACCCCAGGCCAGGGAAAGGGCGAGGTGATGTGCGTCTGCATGGCCCCACCTCCACCCTGCCAGGAGCGGCCCATCCCCTCCCTGATGGGTGGGCACGGCAGCCTACGAGGCTGCCATGACTGCCCAGAACCACCGTGGACCTGAACTGGGGGTAAGTGCAAGTGGGTAAACACGCATTTACCTCAGTCTGGAGTCCCTTGCACAGACCGTGGCAGCGCTTAGCCCGGGCTGTTCCTTGGGGATGGTCCCAAGGAAGAGTGTGTCTTGTGTGAAAATGCTCTTAGACGGAACGGAACTACAGATTTCCACGCTTGGAAAAGCATGGAAATTCGTGATACCATCACGTATGAAAACACCCTTTATGTTAAAAATGTCAGTAGTCAACCAACTATTTCGACTTGCTATACACATACACAGCCTTCCATTTCAATGTAATTGATGGTCCTTTTTAATCAAAATGCACCTCAACAATCAGTGTCAAGTAAAGCTGCAGCGGGCAGCACACTTGCTAACCACAGGTAATATGCACATTTTTGGGCAACCCCAGCAGGCACCTGATGGGATATCAGCCCCAGCATGCCCCTAGATGCTGACCCCGGCTCCCCAGTCTGACTCACCTCACCAACGGCCTACTGCTACAAAGGTCCAGTCACTGCTCCTCCCCAGCCCCTGCGCTGCTCAGCTGAGCTGGGGACTTCCTTGCTCTGCTTTTTCTGAGCAGGAAGGGAGAGCAAGGAGGTCTCTCCCCACCTGCATGCACCCCCCCCCATGGGTCCCAGAGGGACCCACATCAGGGGTGTGCATGGGTCCTGTGCAAGCCCCCATTTTATTTATTATTTATGTACTTTTCCAATTTTTACCCAGCCCTTCCTGAATGGCTAGGAACGGCTTACAAACATATAAACAGCATTAAAACATATAAAACAGCAAAAAACCCTCCACCTCTCTCCAACAACCTTTTCCTTCACCCCTCTCTAGGCAAACCCCACCTTCACCCCCAAAACCCTAACCAACTCCTGTCCCCCCACTGCCGAATGCTTTTTGAAACAAAAACGTTTTGCACCACCTCCAGAAGATGCTTAGGCCTGGGCTCATATGAACCTCCAGGGGAAGGGAGTAGCAGAAGGAACCTGCAAGAGGGAACCCCCAAAGGACCACAGGGGTCGCAATGGAACAGGGGAGGACAGCTGGTCCTTCAGATATGTGGGGGATCCCTATTGGGAGGGTACATGCAGGTGGGAAGCAGCCACCTCGCTTTCCCCCTCAGAAAAAGCCGGACGGGGAAGTCCCTAGCTCAGCTGAGCAGTACACGGGCCGGGGAGGAGCAGTGAACAGCAACAGGATCAGAGGAGTAGCAGCCTGGCAGTGAAACGAGTCGGCCTGCGGAGTCAGGTAGCCAATCAGGTCACGTTCAGGTACCAATTGGTGCCTGAACACAACCAGAGCGAGTTGAGCACCCCAGATCTGACGGGGTGCCTGAATTGCCAGGTACCCAGTTGCAGCTCTAGTGTCAAGGCTTGGTAGAAGGATTCACATGCTTTTGTTAATTTGTTCTTTTTCGTTTTTTCTTTCTTGTCAATGTCACAGCACGGTAAAGAGGCTTGGGGGAATGATTCTTCATAAGTTTTAGATGAAAAAAAATCCAGAAAATGTAATGATACAGCTTTGAACTTAGAATTTGAAAATGTCTGCTGAAGTTAAGTTCTCATTCACTTATTATAATATTCTCTTTTTCATCTTGTGTTCCTAAATTATAGGTCCTGATTCAGATGAGTTTTGGATAAATGTTAGGCACATTTCAGGAAGCCATTTCCAAGAAGGAAATGTGTAATGCAATGTAATAGTTACTGGGGAATTGAGGGAGGGAGTTATATTTTTCTTTGAGGATCAATCTAAACAGAGACGAGATTGCTACAATTATATTCCTGTAGTATCCTGGTTTTGCCCTCTTTTCTTCACTCGTTGTTGAGCACACTCAAGGACATACGCCAGTCAAGCACACCACCTTGGCATTGTCAATGTCATTCTTTTTCTTTCAGTGATGTCCATAATGAGTGTACTTTATACATCTCCATCCCAACATTTCTGTCACTCTCCAAAAACATATTCTAACAAACACACATTAGGACAATGATGATTCAGATTATCAAAGATACAGAGCTCATTTATTTTATACTAACTAATAACTATAGAAGGGTTGGTTCTTTTTAATTAATCATTTCTAGGGTTTGTATATTTAGCAGTTTTTTTCTTTCTATCTTCTCCTTTTTCCTTCCACAAATACAATTCTTTCTACTTCCAAAAAGTAGAAAGTAGAAAATACAATTCTTTCTGCTTTTGCCCTGTAGAAGGAAATTAGAACTGTGATTTGTTATGCTAAATTACCTGAACTAAAAACTATAATTTAAAGTGTTAAGCCATCACTGTCATAGATTTCAATTTCTTTCCCTTTAAATCACACAGCCTATTTACTTTTTTATTATTTTTTTAAATGTTCATGGTAGCAATGAAGTGAACCAAATGTGTTGATAAAGTTAATATGTTGCTTCCTAATCCTGTTCCAAAGAAACCATTCAGTATTTACATTAAAATTCCATAACTCCCAGTTTATACAGTCCTGTTTCTATACCGTCTGCGAGGGGGGTGGGGGTGGACATCTAGAAATGATAGTCCAATGCCAGGTCATTTGCTCAAATTATTTTATAGAATGTGGGTGGAAAATAATGAAATTAGAAACAGAAATGCAGAGGAAAATATGATTAGATAAGAGCCACGAGGATTATATTTTATAAACTGAAAAGTGTTTGAGGCAGTGACTGTTGTTTTTTTAGAGATGTCTAGCATAATGGTAGTTTGATCCTTGAAAGAGACCTCCTAAGCACTACATTCTGGCTTGTTGGCACTTCAATACACCAAACTCTCATCTTTCCTCCAATTAAGCATCCTTCATTGTCAAGCTTTTCTAAAGCAACTCCCCGGCTTAGTTTTTTATCCTTCCTCCACACTTGAAGGTCCTCTTGGATCTAGCTATCTGTTTCTGTGAGCCCTGCTGCAGTATGCCAGCTAACCTCGGCCTCTGAGTCTTCATGTGTCTGCGTAAATCCCACTCCTGGCACAGAAGGAGAAAAGCTGAAGAAACCTGCCCTTCTCTCTTTTCTAGAGCAAAAAAATTGGAAATAAAAAGATTGCTCCTTTCCCTGCAGTGGGGAGTGATTCCAAACAAAACACTTAAATTGTATCTAATCCAGATATGGTGTTTCTGGTTGTCAAGGGAACTTCCTTGAATTCATCTCACATTAGCATACCACAATGGTGGTATTTTCCAGTTACTTGCAGTTACTTGGGAGGAAAGCTTTTACACACACTGGTGATCTTTATAATTTTTGCTCCTGTATTCTGAATATGGCTTGCTAGTGATTTACTTAATGTTTTCTACTGTACAGGAAACAAAGCATTAATGTCAGTCTAAGAATAAAACTGCTGGGCCACTAAGAGTAAAAGCAGTGCAATGTGATACAGTTAGTACCCTTGAAGAAAATTTCCAAAACAAAAAACCTTCCTCTTCAAAAAAAATTCAAAAAATACATTTTACCCTAACAAACTAAAAAACCAACAACATGAAAATTAATTCTGATTCCAATTAAAAAAAACATTTAACATACATTACAACAAAAATTAAATGCCAAAAAGCATGGAAATTATTTACAGATTTTCTATCTATATTCCATAATTTGCCATCAAAATTAAGGGAAGGTATGTACTTACTTTATTACCATACCTACTTACTCTTACTAATATTTACTAGGGGTGGGACTACCGGATGATCCAGTATCCGATACTGCTGGTTTTTGGGCGTACCAGCAGTATCGGATTACCCCAGTAATCAGGGGAATTTACCAGATTCCCCCTGTGCTGGATTTTTTTACATGCAATGTAAAAAAAAACCAGAAAAAAAGCAAACACTTTCCCTCCCCCGTCCAGGCTGTGCGGGTGGAAGGAGGCACACCCCCCACCCACCCTGCCCAGCTTGGATTTTAAAAAAAAAATTTTTTCCCTAAGTCCCTGGGCTCTGGGCCGCCGCCAGCGACCGAGAGCCCGAACCAGCAGCAGGTAAGTGTACTGGTACCGTTGACCCCACCCAGCCCAGGGATCACCCTACCTCGCCCACCCAGGGATCACCCTACCTTGCCTTCAGCTCCGGACAGCGGTGGCGGCGGTGGTCCGGCGGCCGGCTTCAGCTCTGCTGTGGCTACCGACTTCAACACGCTAGTGACGCGTACTAGGCCTTCCGGGAAACATTTTTTTCAAACTGCCTTAACTCTGTCCTTTACATGTATAGAAATTGTATACACTTTATACAATTAAATGTTGATAATGTTAGTACAGACAACTTTATACAATCGGTTGTATACAATGAAATTCTGTGAAAATGGAGAGAGTTAAGAGTTCCAGCAGAACTGATTTTTAAATGTTTAATAACTCGGTTTTTGCTGCACCAAGTACTATAACGTTACAGTAACACTCAGTGATCATCTCATACTCCAAGGCTCTGAGGTATGGAGGGCTCAACATGTCCGGGGGTAGGAGATATGGATCGTTCAAAATCCTCCCCATGGAGTGAATGAATAAATGAATAAAAGATATGTAACTTTCCATAGCCACATAACTTTCCAAATGGGAAAGATGAGCCCGAACCCTGCTCAAAATCCTCCTCACAGAGTGAATGAATAAAACACATGCAACTTTTCATACAGAGTGGATGAATAAAAGTCATGCAACTTTTCATACTGAGTGAAAAGTATGGAGTGAGGCAAGATGGTAATTGACACAAAACTGACTAGAGCTCCCCCTTGTTTCTTGCTGGCCTTGAGGCAAGAAGGTAATTGACATGAAACTGACTAGAATGCATGCAACATTTCATACAGGAGTGAGGCAAGAGGGTAATTTGACATGAAACTGACTAGAATTTCCTCTTGCCAGTGGCTTCTGAGGCAAGAGGGTAATTGACATGAAACTGACTAGAGCTTAAAGTTTTTGTGACAGAGCTGACTCCTGATAAATTTACATGGTTTTAAAAACCAGTCATGTAACTTTCCTTATGCTGTTTTTTCTAACAACACAAATCACAGTTAGCAGCTGCTCGATTGCGCATGCACCAGCCAGCAGAACTTATTTTTTTCATGTTTAATAACACGTTTTTGGCTGCACCAAGCACGATCATACTACAGTAGCACTTGATGGAGATCTCAGACTACAAGCCTGTGAAGTCTGGAGGCTCAGCTCGTCAGGGGGGAGAGGAAATATCCATGGTTCAAAATAGCTGGGACGCTGTGCATTTTGACCACAACCAATTAACATTTCAAAAGTTATAACTTTTTATTTACTGGCTAGATCTTCTTCAAACTTTGCACCTATGATGGTCCCCACAAATATAAGCCATGGATACATTTTCAGAACTGTAGCTCAAGCAGTTTCCTCAATATCGGGGCTCCAGCAGTCCCCTGTTTATAATGGGCAGCGGTTGTGCTTTTAACTTATTTACAGTTACCGCTGTAAGTAAGTGCAAGCTCAGGCACACCATTGGTCTGCCATTGGCCTTATATCAGGGAGAGCCAAGATGTCAATTTGTGGTCCGTTGGTCAACATGAGCTACTTTCTAGCAGACTTCAGGGACTGCCCCCTTGGCAATCACTTTTTAGGAAGGAGAGCAGGACTGGCACTGCAGAAAGTGTCTCCACGGGGAGAGGGACTAGAGCGTGCCTCTCCCCATGGAGATAGGGACTAGAGAGCCTTCCCAATAGGGAAGGCTCTGTCTGAAGGGAACATTGCTTGGAACTGCCAGGAGAGGGAACCAGACTGGGCATCCAGTAGAATACTTAGGGTGATGCATGGAAGAGTATTTATTCAAATGTATATGCCACCCACACAGAGGCTATGAGGGACTTACAATCCATATATGAAGATTCTGTGTACCAGTTTGTAAATACCAATCTGCAGTAGCAGTACAGTAATTTCTAATAACATACGTCTTTCTTGGGGCCTGATACAGATCCCACTAGGTCAGTTTGGCTTGGACTGAACTCCTATTCATAAACATATTTCTTTTTGTCTAGATTTAGAAAAGAAAAAGAAGGAAAGGAAAATGGCTGATGTTATTCTTGTTATATTATAATATTGGTATCTAGGAATGAATTATGTATAAAGCTAATTTTCAATAAGACCTACAATAATTCTTAGAAAATTATCGTTCTTTAGATGGGGTACTTTGATAGTGATGTAGCCAAAGACAAATTGTGTTGTTTTTATTTAAAGAAATAAACATTTTGAGCATGGATGGTGACTCAGTGACACTTGTCTGCTTCTAAAGATCAAACTTCTATCACTAGCATCACTGCTAAGGTTTCTGGTGTCAAGCAGAAGGTTTCTGTAACTTACCCAAGATGACATGTGCACCTGGGACAGAAGAAAGAAAAACAGATCTATAGAATTTTTATTGCTTATAAAGGCAGGACCCTTTGGGTATTTTCCTGTACTAAATAAAACATGGTACTATATAATTGGTTTAAGGGAATGGTTTGGAAGTATATACTTCTGTCTATAGGGTAAAATACCATATAGCATTTTACTGTAAAATGTGCATTTACTGTTCCTTGGAGTACATTCACAAAGCAGTGAGAAATTAGCATTAATTCTGACCCTTAAATAGTTACTAGAAAGGGATAATAAATTAATCACTTCAATTAAAATGCAGTAAGAGATGTATACATTATACGATAGCTCTGCAATATCTCTTTTGCAAGAAAAGAAAAGCATACAAATGAAGAGGAAGAAAGAGTAAGCATCACTTTCAAGGAATAACTTTATATAGAGCTTCAATTAACTTTAACTTCCTAAAAGATTGAAAAACCCAATTTAACATACTGTTTATAACACATGGAGAAGGAAACTAAACTCCTATTATGCATTGAACAGGAATGTGGCATCCTATTAAGATCATCCATCCACCCATACACAGGGTGTTTTTAAACAAGACACCCCCATGCATGGACACTCACCGTCCATGTGTGGGAGGTCTCATTTCAATGGGGGTGCATGTTCCCAGTCCACGCACAGGCCACTCCGGGAAAAGCCGAACTGCCCTGTGCGAGGTTGAGGTAGATGATGTGTGACGGGGCCGCTGTGCATAAGGCCGCACGTTTGAAGTGCTCCCGCAAGCACGGCGCCCAAACACCTTCCCCCTGCACTGATCACAGACCCCCCACCCCATCCCATCTCATTTAAAAACACAGAAAGGAAGAGGTTGCCAGCAGAAGCCATTTGGTGGCTTGAGGGGACTTACTATACAATATAGTAACCAAGCCAAGCGCATGCACCTTGGACCTCGCATCCTCGTGAAAGTTACACTCCTTGTCTCTCCCTCTGTTCCCCTTCCTTCGTCCCCTCCTCCTCCTCCCCCCCCGTCTCTCAGATTGTAAGCCCTAGGGCAGGGACCGTGTCTGTTCAATTACTTTGTAAAGCACCTGGTACATTGCTTGTGCTATATAAATGCTTGCTAATAAAATAATAATAATAATAATAATAATAATAATGGGGGATATTAGTGGAGGTGGTACAGTTATGTAAAATATTTTTTCCACTTTGCCTGTTCTGTGTGTGTGCACACACCATGTACGACACCACCAATCACAATGTGTGATACATGATCCAAATGTTGATTATCTGTATTTTGTTGCATTTGATGTCACAATGGCTGTTAAGAAATGTGACTGTGATCCACTTAGGCCAGCTTGAACCTGCTTTGGCCCATGGGCAAACATCATGTTTGTTGGAGGCAAACGTGTTGTTTCCCCCAGAGTTTCTCCAGGCATATTGGTAGCTAGCCTGGGCTGTCCGCCAACACAGCCAGGAGAAGGCCTGCCCAACTGGGCAGAAGCAGGCTATCATGTGTAGTATCCTGCTGTTCCCGGCCCAGTCCAGAGTGGCCACCATGACCGGCCATCATGGTGGCCTTTATTGACTGCCATGGCTACCCATCATAGAGGGGCAGGCCACTGCATGCAGCGCAGGGGGTGGGTTTGTTCCGTGGCTGGACCTGATTCTGACAGGGTTGCTGGTGACTTCCCAGTCAGGAGCAGCTTGTGATGGTGTCACTCCACTGACACATATGTTTTTACCAAATAACAGGTTGTTTTATTTAACTATAATCTCTGTTTAATAGGATGTTTTATTTATTTTACAAATGTTGCATTTACAGTTTTACGGTATGTCCTTTTCCTGCTGTATTTGGTGTTTAATTAGGAATTCCTAAATTATCCTCTCTATATTATTCCTTATTTTGCATATTATTCCTCCATAAATTAAAAAATTCCAATCTGCTTGATGCTTCTGATTATTTCTAGGGTCCATCTCTGAGCCTCTTTTACTTTTACTTCATATTTTAGTGGTACGGTAACCAGACTTTCAGTCAGTGTACTAGGCAGTGGCATGCTAATTTTAAATATAAAGACATTATACTAACACATATTATATTATATTTGTGATTAATCCCTTTCATCCTCTGGCATGCTATCTATTTTATTTAGCTATTTTTATATACGTATTTTACCATTTTTCTTTGAGCCAATTTGCCCCACCTTTTTACACCATTTCCTCACCATGAATATCTATACAGTCTAGTGTTTGTGTACATAGAATGGAATAGTTTTCAGATACTGCTACTGTACAGTTCCTGGTTTTAAGTTTTTCCACTAATGATTTGAATTTAGCCTCTAGGACCTCTTTCCTATACACCTTGCTATAGAAGTGGGAATATTTTTTTTCCCATGGGCCATTTTGAAAATTAATACAAGCTCCATGGGCAAGGTGGGAAGAGTTGAGGTAGTGATGTTTATGGAGTGTGCTAAGAAAGGGGGCGGGGGAGAGGAGGGTCCATCCCCTATCCCATAGCCACCATCTCTGTTTCATTCCCCTGAGCTCTCTCTTTCGGTGCTTAAAGGTAGGGATTGAGGACCGCAGGCCAGTTCCAGGGACTGAGAAGGGGTAAAATAAAAAACAGTCATGGCACAGATTTTCCCCACCCTTGCCTACTATATCACTTGCATTGGTATGTGCTGTGACCCTGAGTTGCTCCCAGAACTCCTTAGAAGTGTGTTTACATGTCTCATAAGATCTGCATACATGGTAGGCAAATAATTTAAAGATTATCGTAATCATCATATATCCACATTCAAGGTGTGAGCTGAGGCATTAACTTCAATGACAGAGATTGCACCCTCAGCAATTCTAGTGATCAAATCCCCCCCCCCCCTTACCCTCTTCTGTCCATCTTACAGTTGTAGCCTCATGAGGTGTCCACAGCGTTATGGGGAAAATAACAACAAAATTGATGGCAACTGAAATCCACTTTATAAATGTTTTGTGTTGTTTAAATCCTGTAATCTAGCCCTTTGAAAGTTGCTTTCTCCCTTATACAATTCTTTTCAGCCATCTTTTGCAGCCTTTTCTGCAACATACTATAAACATCTCAGAAGTGTTTGTGTGTTTAATCTCAGGCTGTCAGGGTAGAAAAGTGTAGATCATTTTCTGGAGGAATGGCACCTGCTCTCTTCCTGATTTTGTTTTCTTTGGGAAGAGGCTGAATACAGTATATCCTCCCAACCAGTTGTTTCAATGATGATACAAATTTCACAACCCTTTTCCCTGTTTACTTAGTACTGCTGTGCCCTAGATATGACAATGTGTGCAGATCCAGTAGAAATAATGAAATCCATGGAAAGGAGGCACACAGAGGAGAAAAAAGACATTAGATGATGGCAGCTTTTATTCCCTGCTGTTGTTGGACTGCAAACGGGTAGATAGTTTGCAACCAAGGCTGCAAGCATTTAAACTTTATTTACTAGATAATAAATAATACAAAAACTGCCTGCCAAATCTAGAAGATGAGAGCTGCCATTGAATTCACATACTGTGGCTGATGATGTTTTCTTTTAGGAGTCTCACTAAAATAAGCCATTAGGTTTAACTTTTTTGAATAAACAGGACTTTTAAAATAGGGACCCAGTCACCCCTTCCACTGTAAAAACCCATGAGTATCAAAGAAGCACGCTAAAAATATTGCATCTCATCCCAATTTATGTGCAGCTTTATCTCTTCCATGCTGTCAGACTTGCAGAAGTGGAAGGAGATACAGATGCCAAAATATAATTGTGTCAGTCTGGTGATCATCCTCCACATCTCTTCCTGGAAGTGACACTGGATTCAAAGGCATGCCGCCCTAGAGGGTTTTGCAACATGATCTGAATATGACATATTTCAACTTCTTACCAACTACCAAACATTTTTAATTTGCCTCTCTTCTTTATGTTACATTTGTACCCCATCCCCTGGCTCATCTCTTGAATGCTCCAGGATCCTCTCCTTCATTACAAACCCATCCAAACACTTTGCAAATGTTCACAGAAACACAAAATGAGGAGCTAAATGACTGTGCATTTTGGGAAGGTCATCTCTGACCTCAAAAAGCATTAACAAAAAAGATATTTGAAACCCTTGGTTTCTATCTCTTTGTGTGTTGTAAAGCCCATTAGTACACAAAACACTTTCTGAAACTTTCCAAACACCCACATCTTTACAGGGCTCAGTACCCTACATAAATAAAATGTGCTGTTTAAATAGAATATTCAAGGAAGGTAGATTTGTCCTTGGATTTAGGAGGGCAGGAAGCTGGAGGTTAGAGAGAAAGAGACCCTATTAGTGTCCTGTCTTTCTTTTCACTTTCTTTTGAAAGCCAAGAAAAAAAAATTACACATGTAACTTTTTTCAGGCATAGTGGTGAAAAGCAGTCCTGGCCACTGCTACAACCTGACAATCCAGGTGCAGCAAGGGGTCCAGAAGCAGTCCAAGACTGCAAACCTGATTGTCCAGAGGGGACTGGACTCCATCAATAGCAGGAGTCCCAATCCCCTCCAGGTCACAAGGCCAGCCAACCATCATCACCTCAGGGTGATTTCAGACGTTACGTTTCTGGCATTCAACACAGTCAACCTCAGTCAAATGCGGGAGGTGGTGAAAGAGCCTTGCACGTCTGTTGGCTTGCATCCAGATGTTCACCACAATCAAACACGGGCCGCGGTGAACCTAACCACGCTTCGTGAGGTCGGGGCGGGAGGAGGTCCAGAAGTGTGGTGAATGCCCACCACGGCTGGGGTGAATGAAAAGTAACGTCTAAAGGGAAAACCCCTGGCCGCAGTAGAAGGAAATGACCACAGGCCATGGTGACAGCATGCAGTGTCACTACTAGGCAAGTTAGGCAACCGACAACAAGCAGCACACGGAGGGAGATTTAAAGGGCAGGCAGCAGTAGGGAAACGTGGCGGAGCAGTTGATGGAGAGGAGGGTAGAGGAAACAGAGCGGAGGATGGAGCGAGAGGGCAAGGAGGAGGTGCAGCAGCAGCAGGAAGGGGAACCTGACCCAGCGGGGGACGCCCAGCAGCACACTAGGCCACCCCAGAAGAAGGTATGGGGTGCAGCTGGGAGCGGGTGGTTCAGAGCTGGGGAGAGGAAAGGCATGGGAGGGAGGGACCACAGCTGCCAGGAGCCCACCCAACAGCCCCCATCGTTCCCCCAAACAGACCAGCAAGAGGGCACGTGCCCCGGAGGAAGCGGAGGCCGGAGGGAGCCAGGCCCAGGCGGGGGCGGCCGCGGAGAAGGAAGAGGCAGTGGAGAGGCCAGCACCCAGGCAGCGGTACCAAAGGGGGGGGGGTCAGTTGGGGCTCCAGGAGACCCACAACCTCATAGCCATCTGGGCGACACCCGAGATGCAGGGCGAGCTGGCAGTCAACACCAGGAACGAATAGGTGTTCACCCAGATAGCCACNCAGGTGTTTGCCCAGATAGCCACGGAGATGGGGGAGGCTGGATATGACAGAACACTCACACAGTGCCGGACTAAAATAAAGGAGCTCTGGGCGGGCGACACGTGACTCCCCCTACTTGGATGCGCTGAGCCAGGTGCTGCACCACAAGGACTCCATTGTGGCCCGGCGCCCGGTAGGAGGGGGCACCTAGGAGGAGCGGCCCACGGAGGAGGAGCCACCCCTTGCAGCCAGAGATCCCCGAGCAAGCCCCAGCACAGGGCACCGACACCATGGAGGAGATGCCAGGGACCTCGGGCACACGTGGCTGATGCACCCCCAGCCCTACCTCCGGCAAGGACACACATGCCCCAGCGGACTCTGAGGAGGTGGAAGGGGAGGAGGAGACCGTCACCCTGAACCTCACTGCCTGCCGACCCAGAGACCAGGCAGACAGCAGCCCCAGTGACCGCCCAGCCTCGGAGGGAACGGACACTGAGGGAGCAGGTAGGGCAGGGCACACGCACGGACCCCATTGGGAGGGGGGGCAAAGGCAGTGGAAGGGGGTGGCAGCAGGATGTCCCCCACAGCCCCAAAGGCAGGGACGGCACGGGCAGAGGGAGCGGCACAGGAGGCGGGTGGTGCCCATGCCGGGGGAGAGGAGCTCGAAGAGCACGGAGATGGGAGGGGGGATGGGGAACGGCACCCCACATGATGAACCAACCCCTATATCGCTCCACAGAGCCACATCGAGCACGGGAGGGCCGTGGCCAGGAGCCGCCAGTACCGCCGGCCCAGAGGATGCAGGAGCACCAAGCGCGGGCACGCAGGTGGAGGGAGGACCTTGCTCAGGAGCTAGTGGTAACCAGCACACACCAGACGGAGGAGATGCTGGTGGCTGTCAACCGACTGGAGGAGGGGACAGCAAGGGCACTGCAACAGGTGGAGGGGAGGGACTAGGCACTGGTGGCGGAGATGAGGAAGGACCGGCGGCTGCTGAGGCGGGACATGAACCACCAACTGGAGGCACTCCAGGCCCACTCGGACCAGCAGGACCGCCGAGCTGTGGAGCTTGGGCGGAAGCTGGACCACTCGCTTGAGCAGGGCACATACCTCCTCCTGCAGGCAGGGGCCCTGAGTGCCTCCAGCGCCCGGACAGGTGCCCCCTCCACCCCCTCCCTCCACCCCCACCAGCTGCACCACAGACCCTGCCCGCGCCACCACCCCCGCCACTCCAACAGCATCAGGGACCGCGGATCCGGGGACCTGTTCCCCCACAGCAGAGTCGGTAGCCTCGGTCATCCTGGTTGGCCGGGGGAGGGGCCGGCCAGGGGGCACTAGGGGAAGGGGGAGGGGCAGGGAAGCATTGGGGATTGGGAAGGGAGGGGACACCAGGCACCACTGAGGGCGTAGGAGGGGGGATGGGCACAAGGGGACACGGGTGTAATGGGGTATTGGGCGGGNGATGCCAGCAGCCAGTCCACCAGGCCCCGACACAGCAGCAGGCGGTGCAGGGGGGGAGGAGCAGTGGCCCCTCAGGGGCGTTGGAAAGGGGGTAGGGGCAGGCCTCCTGGCCCAGGTGGGTGACAGCACCTCCACCTCCACCTTGGACGAGGGGGTGTCGGTAGCCTCGGTCATCCTGGTTGGCCGGGGGAGGGGCCGGCCAGGGGGCACTAGGGGAAGGGGGAGGGGCAGGGAAGCATTGGGGATTGGGAAGGGAGGGGACACCAGGCACCACTGAGGGCGTAGGAGGGGGGATGGGCACAAGGGGACACGGGTGTAATGGGGTATTGGGCGGGAATGGGGGAGCACAATAAAATGGCGGTGTCACACCTAGCTCTGTCCAAGTGCTTTGTTCCATGCAGGTACAGGGCTACAGCAGCATCGGTGTGGCAGCGGTCACAGTGCAGGTCCGGTTGGGAGGGTCCATGCGGCAGGGGCCTCAAGGACGGGCCAGGTGCTCAACGTGATGAACCAGCACTGCCCTGATGCGCTTGGCATAGCGGTACTTGCAGGGGTTGGGCACGTCAGCATACAGTGGTACCGGGCCAGGCAGGCGGTGGGAGGAGGAGTTCTCCAGAGCGGCCCCGTCGGACTCACATATGTTGGGGAGGACACAGCAGGCTCCAATGACAAGGGAGGAGATCTCCACCGTATATTCCAGCCAGCCAGCTAGACAGCACCAACGCTGCTTGAGGGCACCGAAGGACTTGTCGACCACGGTGCGAGCTGTGCTGAGGCGGGTGTTGTACCGCTGTTGAGCCGGGGTGATGGACACCGGGAATGCTTTAATCAGTCATCGCTTCAGGGGATATGCCGGGTCGCCAGTGATGCATGGGGGCATCATTACCCCCTCTATCCGGGTCATTTGCATGTCTGCGAAGTCCCCCCTGTACATGCGGGCAAACAGCGGGGAGATGGTGAGGATGCATGTGTCATGGCTGCGACCCAGGTGCCCTGTGAATATGTCTGTGAAGCGCCCCCGATGGTCCACCAGGCCCTGGAGCTGTAGCGAGTGGTACCCGTGCCGGTTTATGTACTTGGACGCATCGTCATCTGGGGGGTGTAGGATCGCTATATGGGTGCCATCGATCGCCCCCAGGCAATTGGGGTAGCCCGGGTACCGGAAACCCGCCATAACGGTGTCCTGATCAACCAGCTGGATAACACGCTCCATGGGCACCCCCTCCACTGCCTCACAGAAGTCCCGCACCAGGCATGCCACAGTTGTGAACCCCACCCCAAAGTGCTGGGCAATGGGCCATCAGGAGTCTTGGGTGGCCAAGGCCCACACAGCGATGGTGACCTGCTGTGGCACGGGAATGGGGTCCCTCATGTCGGTCCTCAGGGGCTCGAGCCACTCCTGCAGCTGCTCTGCCAGGCGCATGAGGCTGCTCCTGTCCATTTGGAAGTGTCGAACCCAGGTGACATCGTCCCACCATGCTAGTACCCTCTGCCACCACTGATGAGCCCTCGCCATGGCCCACGTGCGCCTCTGGATGGGCATGGCAAGCTGCAGTGCTAGGTACCTGGCAGCCCTCTCCCACGTGCTCCTGGACAGCAGACCCCTGGTGCCGGCTGGTAGGTTGCTGACTCGTAGCAGCGGCCTGCTATAGGCCAGTCCGAGTAACCTTGCCGTCCCCAGGGCGAGGAGCCGCTGTGCCCTGCTAGCTGCATGCCGGGTGCACCCCCCCCACCCATGCCATGTACCACTACTCCGCGTGCACCCCGTCTAGCTCCTCTGTGATGAGCTTCAGCAGCACCACGTGCTCCTGGAACCACTCAGCTACTGCCTGTAGCAGGGCTATGCGAGCTCCCAGCTGGACGCGATCCATCCCTGCGGGTGTGGCCGCTCTGCTAGTCAGGGTCATGGCTGGGGAACCGTGCGCTCGTTTCTGCCCCTGATCACGCACCTGTGCCACATATGTGCACGCTTCCCCTTCCCTATGGGCAAGCACCAGTGGCCGCACACCCCCTGTCTGTTGGGCTATCAGCCAGGGAGCACCATCTCCTGTATGGGGTGTCAGCTGGTGGTGGCGGCAATGGGGGTGTGTGCCCTGGGGCCCCGCTGCACACCCTCTGGTGCTGGCTGGGGTCCCTCATAGAGTGTACGCTGTGCGGCCCCCGGGGCCAGGGCCTTGGCCCCTGGGCCGCTGCTTCTCTCTGTGCGTGCGCGTGCTGTCGTTCCTATCTCCTCTTGCAGGTGTGTATGCGTGGGGCTGTCCGGCCTTGCATGCCGGCAGCTGTGCGCTGCCCACTCCCTTTGCATCCCTCCACAGTGACCCCATTGTTCCCGGTTTGCCGTTGTCCATCAGTCTTGGCAGCCCCTGTCTGCCTGTCTGCCCCCCCCCCGGCCACGCATCCCATGCTGCCCCCACGGCCGCTGCGGCTCAGATCTTCTGAGAGCTGTACCATGGCAGCTGCATCTCCGCCCAAGGTCCCGCTCAGAGGCTCTGGGGGCTCTGTCAGTGCCTGGACCGCCCGGGAAAGCATGGCCCTTTGTGACCTGTGGTGTTCGCCCATCGTTCAGCGCTGCCTGTGCTCCTTGTCCACCCGGCCGGATGCCTATCAGAGCCTGAGCTTTGGTATGCTGCGCTTTGGCTATGTTGCGACCGCTGGTGACTGCTGCATGCACTGTGAGGAGTTGGGGCTCACCCCTTCCCTGAGGGGCATGTCCCAGACATGATGGGGGGCCTTGCGGTGTGGAGTACTGCTGAGACGGCCTCCTCTCTGTGTGTGTGTGTGCCTTTCCAGGATATGTGACCTGCCTGTGTGAGGGTGGCCCTGCCCTGGCTGTGTCCTACTTCATCAGCGTGTAGGGTGCCCGTGGGTATCCACGCTCCTGCGGGACTGCCTACTACTGTCTGCTGGAGCTGTCCCACCTGCCCTGGCCCCCGTGGATGATTACGACTGGCCCCCCCCTCTGGTCCAGAGCTGGCGGCCCTGTCGGAGGTGTGCAGCCGCTCTGATGTGCAAGTCGGGATGGGCTCTACGGATCCCTTTGAGGCCTTCTTTCTGATCTGCTTCCACATGGCCAGCCAAGGCTTCTGCCGAGGACTGTGGCAATGGCCCCGCTATGTGCACCTGCTGTCGTTACCGCCCCCTCCACCTGATAGGAGCCCCTGCAGCTGGGTGTAGGGCAAGCCGGGCCCATCTGACATCCGGCTGCCTCCTCAGCGCCTTCCTTCCGCCTGTGGCCTGGGTGCTCGTGCCACCGCCTGCAGCCTCCTTGGGACGACTGCACCCTCTGTGACCTGCCTCCACCCACCTGTCTGTCGCCCTCTCGCCTTGAACCTGCTGCCGCTGCCTCGGAACCGTCCATGCGGCCTCCTGTGGACATGTCGCTGATAGACTTCTGTCTCCGTGAGCTGCCTCCCCCACCCCTGTGCCCCGCTCTCCTGCACCTGGCCTGGGGGGCCCTGTTCCGTGGGGCTGGGGCTGTTCCACCACCTTGGTGGCCCTCGACCATTGCCTGGCATTCTACCGGACCCCTGGCTGCCTTGGAGAGTGTGTCTGGGGGGCCCCCGTGCCCTTCCTCCCCTGTGTGGGTGGGGCTTTTTTTCATGCCTGCGTCCGGTGCCTCCCCTCACGCACTGGGTGTGTTTCTCCATCAGACCCTGGCTCCATGGCGGCCCATTGTGCGTGTTCCCCTCCTCCTGGACTGGGCCCCGTGCCCCCCTTGCTGCTGCCCCTTCTCCTGCACCCTGGTTCCACGCGCTCCCACGCTGTATGTCTCTGCGCCTGGCCGGTGCCGCTTGTGTCCTCAATAAACGCCTGTTGTGCTTCACTGTGCCTTGTGCTGCCTCCTGTCTCCTTGGGCTGCTGGGTCCCCCTTCCCCTTGCCCACTGGGCTCCTGCCCCCTCCCCCTCCTGGTAGTCTGGCCGTGCCGCCCCCTCCCCACCCCTCCTCCTCCTGTGCGTCCGCCTGGCCGGGGGGTTCCCTGTCCCCCCCCCGGTGTGTGTCTCCCTCTGCCCCCATGCTCCACTCCCCTTTGTTGTGTGGGTGTGCTGCTTCGTTTGTGTGTGCGCGCGCTTCTCATTTTGAAGTGCGCGCATCTTCCGTGCGGCAGCTGTTTGCGAGCACTGCGAGCACTGCAGCTCCCTCCATCCCCTCCCTTCCTGTTTCCCTTCCCTGGGTGGGACCCTCCACTGTCTTTGGCTTCATTTGCCCTCAGGCGGCCATGTTTCCATCCGCGTAACCCCGGTGCCTTGTGGGGCTCCCACCGTGTTCTCGCCACTGCGTCACGTCTGTTGGGTTCCCCCGGCCCCTGTTCTCTCCGGTTGGCCCCGGGTGGTGGTGCCGCCCCATCACGTCTGTTGGGGCCGCGCGTCTCACCACGGCCTGCAGTGACGCCATTCACACTGGGGTGGAATTCACTGTGGTGAATTTAACCATGTAACGTCTGAAATCACCCTCAGTCTTGTCTGGATTCAGCTTCAATCAGCTCATCCTCATCCAGTCCCCAACAGCAGTCAAGCATCAGGTAGGCACTGAGACTGCAGGGCCTGGGTCAGATGAAAAAGAAAGGTAGAGTGAGGTGTCATCAGCATACTGATAGCACTTCACCCCAAACCCCCGAATGACCTCACCCAGTGGCCTCATGTACATGTTGAACAAGAGGGGAGACAGAATGGAACCCTGCGGGACACCACAGTAAAAGTCTTGAGAGGACTATGATCAATCACCCATCACCACTTTCTGGGACCTCCCTGACAGGAAGAAACAGAACTACTCCAGAGTGGTCCCACTCACCCCTGCCAGGTAATGCAGTCATGCCAACAACACCTTGCGTTCAACTGTATCAAAAGCCACCAATAAACTGAGAGACTCAATAGGGTAGAATTCCCCTTGTCAATCTCCAGATGCAGGTTATTGTGCCAGACCCAGGATGAAAGCCTGAGTGAAATAGGTCCAGATATACGATGGCATCAAGATGATCCAGGCTGTCAGGCAACCACCCATTCGATAACCTTCCCTAAAAAGGGAAGGGAAGCTCTCAGGCAGGGACCGTGTCTATCTTATTCTCTGTAAAGCGCCAGGTACATCGCTGTCACTATATAAATGCTAATAATAATAATAATAATAATAAAGGTAAGAGACAGGCTGATAGCTGACTTGGGAGTCAGCATCCAAAGATGGCTTCTTAAGCAGGGGCTGGACAACCACAGTTTTAAGGGTGTCTGACATCCTCCTCTCCTGAAGGGAGGTGTTGACAACTCCAGCCAGCAATGGCCTTAACGTATCCCGGCTGGCTTTCGCCAGCCAGGATGGGCAAAGATCTAATTCACAACTGGTTACACTCATCGCCCCAAGCACCTCCCCCGCATCAGTGGGTGATACTGATTAAAACTAATCCAAATAAACCAGACAAGACTGAGCTTCCATAACCCCAAACTCTGACTCTCCAGAAAAAGTGGCAGCACCCAAGTCATGGTAAATACAAGCAATTATGTCTGCAAAATAATTAATAAAAATGTCACAGCAAGTAGTAGATGATTCTAATTTGTGGTGGAGACAGACCAGATTAATCAGGCCTCTTACCATCCGAAACAGCTCAGCTGGACGAGACTTTGCAGATGCTATGAGAGCAGAAAAGAAAGCTTCCTTTGCCACCATCACAACCACGGCATAGTTCTTTAAAAACGATCTATGCCACAATTGGTCGGTTTCAGCGTGAGTTGAGTGCTACATGCACTCTAACCACCTACCCTCCCAATTCAGCTGCCTCAGATCCTCCATATAACAGGGTGACCTGTGTTGCCACAGCGGTGGGAAAAGACACCTTGGTGCAACTGTGTTGATGGCCATGGTCAAGATGTCATTCCGCAAAGCAACCAGGTCATTGACAGAGTAGCTGCTAAGGTCAGTGGGTAAATTCCACAGAGAATTCTCAAAACCAATCCAATCTATTAGCCTCCACGGGTGGACCAACCTAACTGGTCCACCACCCCAACGAGGGCACAGGAGGGTCAGAATCTGGGCTTTCAAAAAGTAATGGTGTGACCACAACAAAGGTGTTGTAACAACACCCTTGATAATCAGAACCCTGATATCCAGGGTGGTGCAAAACATCAAATCCAATGTGTGCCCCGCCTCATGTCTTGGGCCAGATTTTATCTAGGATAGGCCCATGGTTGTCATGGTGGGTATGAACTCCTTCTCTATCCCTAAAAGGCCAGTTTCAGCATGTATGTTGAAATCACCCAGGACAAAAAATCTAGGTGACTTCAACACCACTCTGAGACCAGCTCAGCTAGAGCAGTCCGGGAATTTTCCATGCAGCGGGTTGGTCAGTATACCAAGAGGTTTTCCAGTCTGTCCCCAGCCAAATCCAACACAAGGTGGACACACTCTGCATCAGACGAGTTAGGCACCAGATACCTTTGAAGACCAAGGATTCTTTACAAATCACCTCCACTCCACTCCCAGGCCCTTGGTCCTAGGACAAAATAGGCCCAGATACCTCATCCAGCCAGGTCCCTGTAATGCATATGAGGTTAGCAGCCTCATCCTGAATAAGATTAAAGATAGAAGATGTTTTATTTGCCACTTTTCTGACATTCAGCAGCATCTGTTTCAAACCAGGGGCCCAACTGGCCTCAGACTCTAAATATTCCGGGACTGGAGGGGAGTGGGACATGGGAACAGACACAAGGTGCCTCTCCTGATGTCCCTGAAATTGTTTAATCCCCTCCCTGCCATACCTCCCCATGCCCAACATGACCCCAATAGATTCAAAAGCTGCCCCTCTCTCTACCTCCCCCAAAGAGGCTCCCCTCTCTGGCTCCTGATAACTAATCCCCAGCCCCCAAGCACAATAACCCACACAGTGTAAAGAAAGCTCTAGGGGGAAGGGTGGCTGGGGATTATGCCCCGAGCCAGCATCCCCGGAGGTGGATCGACAGCAAAGGCAGGCAGGGAACCCCCCTCACTCCCCCCTAATCCCTCATGCCCGTACCCCCCTCTCACTGGGGGCTACGGGCACCACCGACCATCTTCCCATCCCTGTTCATGCCCCCTTCTCATGGGGGGGGGGGACTGTGGCATCACTACCCAGTGCCTCCCCCTTACTCCCCCATGCCCTCTCACACCACAGCACATCCTCCGACCCCCTTCCCCCTGAGCCCATACTCCCCTCTCACATGAGGGTCAGGGCACTCCCCTCCAACCCCATCTCCCATGCCCATACCCTCCTTTTCACAAGGGGACCAGGGCACTCCTTCCCATCCCCAACTTCCACTACCCACAATCCCCCATTTCACAGGGGGTTATAACAAAACCCAACCCCCTCCCAACCTTGCCCCTGCCCATATCCCCTCTACATCCCAACCTACCTAAAAGCAATTTAAAATAAATTTTAAACAAACCACAATCCCCCAGCTGCCTTCGTCCCTTCTCCCTCACTGCCCCGCATGCCTGGAACTCTCTCCCTGCCCACATCCGCCTTGCCCCCTCCCTTTGTACCTTCAAGTCCCTCCTCAAAACCCACCTCTTCTGCTCCGCCCTTCCTAACTCCTGCTAATCATCCCCACCCAGGATTATCCCCCACCTGTTATCTGCAAACTCCCAATGTACTGTAACCAAGCCAAGA
>QEPC01008742.1:453246-466160 GCA_003113815.1 Sphenodon punctatus
AAAAAACTGGGCATGGTTAGAAGGACTGAAGGGCCCCTTCTGAGCATGCTCAGAGCTTTCCAAGATG
This sequence comes from Sphenodon punctatus, assembly GCA_003113815.1. Taxonomy (NCBI): domain Eukaryota; kingdom Metazoa; phylum Chordata; class Lepidosauria; order Sphenodontia; family Sphenodontidae; genus Sphenodon; species Sphenodon punctatus. Next base: position 453,314 of record QEPC01008742.1, read on the forward strand.
GCACCCGTAGCATCCTGATGGCCTCCTAAACCAGTTTTCTCTGGTTGAACTGCCATGGCCTTACCTCTGATACGTAGTTCCTTTATACTGAAATTGGTGCATATCTCAAAGAGTTTCCAAAGGGCGGGTAAATGTTATGTCCATTATGCGCATAGGAAAGTAAGAGGATGGTATGTTAAAGTTAAATGATCTGCCCAAGCTCACACAACTGGTTCATAGAATAACCAGAATGTAGTCCAGGTCTCCTGAATCCCCTTGAGACGGTCATATCAAAATGGAGTGATTTATGGAAAGCTCTAAGGTGAAATTCTCTCTTGTATGGAGTTAAGTGTAACCCCTGAAACCAATTCAAACCAAACAAAAGAGTGAAGGAGGGTCAGAGGAAATCAATAGGCCCATCCTCTCTTTCACACTTTTGTAGTTGGCCTGATAGCACACTATGCTGTAATAAACCATTCAATGAATCTAAACCCTTATGATGTAAATTCTCTTGCATTTGGGAATTCAAATAAGCTAAATCAACATTAACATGACATAGTTTCTTGTGGTTTGTTTCTGAGCCCTTACCCCACCAAACATCTTGATTTTTGAGATATCTCAAGCCTCCTATTAACAGACGAATCATAAACATTAAATAGTAAAAAAAAAAAAACTGTTTCGGACTTTATATAATAAAGTTTATCTAGTATTTAAATGACAATTATTCCATAATCCTGGGAATTGTAGCCATACAAATGATTAAATTGATTCCAGTCATAGTCCATCTTTCTTTGGAAAGGAAATACCAGTAGTGTTTGAAAAATGGATTATTAAGGACCTTGGTTCACTGAAGGTGGCTCATATGTTCTTTTTGCTAACACAGCATCTTACTGGGGGGGAATAAGAGCAGCTTTTCCCCAGACCAGATTATTTTTTCTGCAAATCTTTGGAGCAGGAAATAAAAAACAGCTAATGTTTCGTAGGGCATGTAGAATTAGTTTAAGCAAAGCTGAACCCTGATCCTTCTGACCGCCTCCTCTTTCCTGTGCTGTTTTGTCTATGCCTGCCTCAGAATATGTCAACAAATTTCCTTTAAGCTCAGAAGGAGAGTGTGTGTTGGGATGGGGGGAGGGAAGGAATGGTGGTGTTCTCTCTCTCTCTTTTTTAAAGAGTGTAACATAGAACAGATGTATTTTTAAAAAAGGTACAAGTTTGTCTTGTAAAATATTTGTAAAGAAAAATAGCCTCAGGATGTCCTAAAGAAATCCCTATTGAGTTCTGGAGATGTCAAAAAGGGCATTGTTTTTGTTACACTGATATAATTTTTTTCTCACACAATTTGATTATAAATCAAGATAGGTTTATAGTGAGGGCAAGATCTGGGAATCTAAGCTGAAGAGGCAAAATTACATACAGAAAGCAGCTGTGACTTGAGTGAGCATGTTTTATTGTTTGCTTCCTAACATATTAAAAAGCAAATTATTTTCATGCTTTTCCAGTAGCTTATGTATGAATTGCACGTATGAATGGAGCAGATATTTCTTAAATAACAATATTGTTGAGACATGACTAGTTAAATAAGAATCTACATTTTTTGGGTGGAATGAAACATACCAGATATATTATACAGTGCCAAAGTAGTTATAATCTACCTGAGCTGAATATTGTTCAGAATGAAATAAATATTGAAGAAGCAACTTTAAAAAGATCTGTTATGCTCTATAGCTTGTGGTTTGTCTTATACCCATGGCTGTGATCCTCTGAGAATTTTTTTTTTGTTTAATGCATTACTTGTATAACAGCAACTCATTATCAGCCTCACAAATTAACTAAGAATACAATCTGTTTTAAGTGGGTTTAAAATGATTTGTATGTTTTTCTATCCCTTGATATTTATGGCTTTTAAAATTATATTAAATCATTAGAAATAGTTTGACCATACAGAAACCTCACATGATTGCTGATTTATAGCTCGTCTGTCTTTTGTGGCTAAATTCTTTTAACATTTCAGAAGAAATCTTGACAATACAGTTTTTGAGTCAGTGCCTCTAGAGAACCTGAGGATGATTAAACACTCTATGATATTTCCCACATCCAACCTGGTTTATAAGGAAAGCAAAAATGACAATAAAAGAAATGTACCAATTTATTCTCTTCTAAAAAAGTATTGAACATTAGCAAAAAAGTAAGAATGTTGGAATGCAGCAAAGAACAATTCATTACCCACTGTGGTTTTGGGTCATATCCGATATATAAAGAGTAATTACTTCATTCATAGGAGACCATAATAATTTGTAGTTTCTGATGAAAGAAGGTTTAAAGTGAATATTTCCATTTAAACTTTTTTCCTTTTAAAACTTTGCTAACCTTGAAGAGCATGTGCTTATCTTTTCCTTACCACACTCAAAGAAAATACTGTGTAGGCTGGATCCATTATCAACATTTTGGCTGATTTATTCAGTCCCTGGCCCTTTTTACAGAAGATGCAGCCACTCATGCCCATGCAGGCTCTGTGTGTGGACGTGAGTGGGTGCTGCCCGTGTGACTGCCATGGTGAGTGGGCACGCATGCGTCCTCCCATGAAAGATGCATGCCCACCCACCTCCACCCACTGCCCACGGACAGAGCAATTGGCCAAAACGGCAATTGCTCCATGAGTAGGAATGCGTGGGTGATTGGTGTGCGCCTGTGTATGCTGCCCTTCGTACCGCCCATGCTGCCCTTCGTACCGCCCATGCTGCCCTTCATGCTGCCCTTCGTACCGCCCATGCTGCCCTTCGTACCGCCCATGCTGCCCTTCGTACCGCCCATGCTGCCGCACACACATCTATCCCTCCCACCCCCTGCAGCTGCGGCCCGTTTAAAAAGGGCCTCTGAATCAAACATCATCTGAGGAAACCCACGAAAAAGGAATACATTCAGCTAAGATGATGGCATGACTGTGCTCTGAGGAATCATTATTACCAGTGAGATATCAGCATTTCAGTGAGTCTCAACTTATGTGGATCTGATACTGTATTATGGGAGCAGAATGGAATTTTTCTGGGATACCCTTTAGGGAAGGAAGCGGAGTATCAAGATAGGACATACCTTATGAAGAGTGCAGTCCTACAGGAATGTATCTGCTCAGTCACTGGGTTATGAAATACTCAGAGTATGACCAATGAGGTAAACAAGTTTTCTCATATAATGCCATTGGCATTCCCACTCTCTTCCAACAGATCCTTTTTACAGCAGACTAAATAATTATATTTAACTAATTAAGCCTCAAAAGCAGTTGGGTGTAGAATATTGTGTAAGAACGTTGAAGTAGCACGTTATGTACATTCATGTACACACTCCATCTACAAGGGAGCTCGGAGTTTTAATGGGGGGGCACAGGAATTAATTTCCCAGATTTGGTCGTGATAATAGAGAGCACTTATATGTCTGACAGCATCAATAAGTATCCAGCAGCTTATCTGCTGTTGAACGCTGCATACAGGTTTGCCTGGGAAAGAGGGTCCTGACGTGCTGGGAGTGCACTAAGGATGTTCTAGAGCTGATTAGTTTCCCTGGAATGTTAATGAATGACAGCAGTACAGTCATTAGACAGACCAGCAGTGAAAGCATTTTATTTTATATCAATTAGGGCTGAAATTGATATGGCTATTCATATTTGCAAATATAATTTGCATCTTTCTTTCCATGAATGACTATCTGGATTCGTCTTCACTGTTACAAAATTCATAACTTCATTTATTCAACTACTTTGGTATTCAGTACTTCATTCCCTTTGGTGGTCTCATGTAACACTAAATACCGATACTTTGTGTATGTTTATTCCATTTCTTTGGTATTCCACTATTTCCTTCACTTTGGCAGTACTAGTTAGTGCTAAACACTGTCACGGAAGTGAACAAAGTACCAAAAACCACATAAAGAAAAAAACCCACAAAGTACTGAATAAATTAAGTAGCTGAATAAACAATCATGAAGTAACCACAACAAATATTCAGAATCACAAACAATGCGGGAAGCAAATATCGAATTTGATGAAGTCAGTGTATTTGTTTGCATCCACTGTAATTAAGCAACTACAAATTCGGTAGTCACGCTGACTATTTATTATAGCCCTAATATAGAAACCTAGATCTGTAGGATTAGCAGGGACCCCAAGGGCCATCCATCTTTGTCTATATGCACACATAAAGATGGAGGGAAGGTGAGTGTCAAGTTAATTCATCTTTGGCAATTCCCAATCTAACCTCCCTGATCCAAACCAAAGTAATTTCTGCTCAAAGAAATGGGGAAATAGCATAAAAGTCTCTCACACAACCCATTTCCAAGAACTTCCAAGGACAACGACCTGGTCTGCATCTGATCTCTTACTTCCACTTCCAAAGGAGTTTTTATCATCTTGAAATGTAAAATACCCCAGTCAACTGAAGAAAGTGCATTTCCAAAATTTGTCAGTAATATATCTACCTCATTCTTTTCACTTACCAAAAAGCATATAAGATAAAATTGGCACCGTTGGTACAAAATAATAAAATTGCTGAATTATTGAAACATGTTGTAGGAAGCTGATACAGCAACAAGTGAAACTGTGCACTATTATGTACCCATTTTATATATCCACTGCACACATTGTTCAAAGTACATGGAAAATAACTGCGATCCATCAGATGTTGTCCTATGTACACCAGTTTTGAAATGCTGCGTGTGTATCTGGGGAAGAAAGTAGTATCAGTGCGGTCAGAAATTTTTTTAGACAATTGATACTACTGCTGCTTTTTTTATTCTCAGGACAGTGAAAAAAAAGGATTCATGAATAAGCTGTATGCCATTCAGGAAGTGTGTGTCAGTGTCCAAAATGTCCTGGATGAAGTGGCGTCCTATGGAGAAAGGATAAAGAAGTGAGTGCTGGCAGGGGCCACTGGGGCTCAATTGTCTCTGATGATGTTGTCTCTGTTGTTTCTGATGACGTTTGTTTCTTCAGCCGAGATACAAAGTGTTACATATTTTTGGCAGGGGACACAAGTTTTTGAAGCTTTGTTACTAAGTCATCATTAGGTGCTTTGCTTTATGTTGGCCACTGGCCAGGCACCTGTGTTCTCTGTGGTTTCCCCCATTGCCACCAGTGAACACAGTTCCCTGATGCTGCCCATTGATTATATGAAAGTACTGTCATTTTAATTCTAGAATTTAGAAATATATGAATTGGAAAAGAATCAAAGTTGTGGCTCTGAAGAAAGAAATGAGACTTTTTTTTTTTTTAGTTTAAAGATATAACACATTTTTTAGCCTAGAAATTAAAAAAAACAAACAGTCTTGACAAAACTACCAAAGAAATAAACAGAGCTAAATAAGAATTTCAGAGAATTAAAAGATGATCATATATTATGTTCATAATAATAAGGTGAGGTTTTATTTATATTAGGTTTCTTTGAAACACATTTTCATCCTCTTTTTTTTTTTTATAGAACTTATATCATTTATGCATACAATGCCTGATTTACCAAAACATGTAAAGGTTTAAAAAATAAGTGTGTGAAAACTATACAGCATATGTATGGATTTTATTTGTTAAAGAAAAAAATATGCAGTGTTTGGGAATTATTGATGTTGGCCTATTGCAGGAGGCTTGGTATATGTGTATAAAGCTTTGCTTAGCTGTAAGGCAGGGTGAAATTCAGTATGAATTCAGAGAATTGTACTGTGGGACAGTAGACGTTTTCGTCTACCGGAGGGATAATCCCCTTAGCATCAGACCCACATGCAGACCATCCACCAGTCTATTACGGTCAGGGCATTTACTATATTTTACAATCCCATCTCCTTATTTATACAAACTCCATCAGTTCGCCAGTCACAGATGTGATCTTCCTCTGTGTAGGATGAACCCCTCCCTGGACTGCAACTCCTATGCTGAGGTGAGCCCTACCCTACACTCCAGCCAGTGGGAGCTGGTAGAGCTGCAGGCTGATGGGGTGTAGGGCGTGGCCACCCGCCAGGGAGCATAGTCACCCAAACTTAACTTTGCTATTAAAATTTTAAAAACCACACTGAATACTAATCATTTTCAGTGCACTTTCCTTCACAAGAAGTAATCACAGAGATTGAGTGAGCAAGTAGAATTTCCCCCAGCCAGGAAAAAGAGTGGGATGGGAATATGCAAATACATTTCCAGTTAAATTGTAACAAAGAGGAAAAAGGTCCAGGGGCCACAAAGCTTTCTCCATGGCCCAAGCAGGGTAAGGAGTGTGTGTGTGCGCGTATGGGGAGGGAGTATGTATTCAGTATTTATGGAGTACATACAGAAAGGGCATATTTCAGATCCCAAAAATATCAATGCACAGCGCTCCAAGCCAGAGGCCAGGTCAGTAAGATGAAAACATGGACCAGAGCAATAAAACCAGGGTGAGTGGGGGAAGGAGAAGTACTAAATAAACACTAAAAATATCCATATCCTTCACAGCAACACAAAAAACCCAGACAGAGGCACATTTAAGAGCCACAAAATATCAATACAGAAAGCACTGTACCAGGGCAGATTGGCAAATTATAAATACCTTGTCTTTGTAGACAAGGAATGAAGCAGAAAAAGCAAACCACTTGTAGTCACACCGCAGGTTAAAAAATACAGGCCTCACAGCACATGCAGAAGCCAATGAATGTCTCCCTCATCCCCCCAACCCCAATTAAAGCAGAAAATGCAAACCCCCATACACATAAAAAATAAAGCATAAATAAATAAAATTATAAACAATTCAGACCTCAACACATGCATAAAACAATTAATGCCAGTCACCCCACAGAAATGAAACAGAAAACAAACCTCATGGATTAGGATCATCTTGTATTTTTTATCAGCTTTTAAAGTGGCAAACCCAAGAAAAATCAAGCAGGATTAGCCTCCCCTCCGCAAGCTGGGGATTTATTTTATTTATTTATTAAAAACTCTTATACCCCGCCCTCTCTGAACACAGGCAGCTCAGGGTGGCTTACAACAATAAAACAAATTAACAATAAGAATTCAATTAAAATTATAATATTTATTTTATTTATTTATTTATAGTTGCATTTGTATGCCACCCCCTCCTGCTACAAGCATCTCGGTGTGGCTAACAACTTTTAAAAACATATAATAAAATTCATTAAAATCAACATTTCCAAGGATTAAAATCCCCCCCAAAACAATAAAACCCCACCCTAACCCAACCCACTCATCCCATCTCTCTTGGCAAAGGCCCAGCAGAACAACCAGGTCTTACACTTATTACAGAAATAGGGGAGGTCCACAGTCAGGCGGACCTCCAATGGGAGAGAGTTCCACAGCTGCAGTGCAGCCACCGAGAACACCCTCCTCATGGTTGACACCCGGGGGACCTCAAGAAGGGCGCCCCCAGCCGACTGCAGAGGTTGATCCAGAATCTGGAGGGTGAGGTGGTCCTGCAGGTAGGTGCGGCCCAGGCCATTTAGGGCTTTAAAAGGTCAACACCAACACCTTGAATTGGACCTGGAAGACTATCGGCAGCCAGTGCAGAGAACGGAGCAGTGGAGTAATGTGCTCACGTTGGCCCATCCCCTTCAGGAGATGAGTCGTCGCATTCTACACCAGCTGCAGTCTCCAGATTGTCACCCAGGGTAGCCCCATGTAAGAGCGCATTACAGTAGTCTAATCTTGAGGTAATAAAAGCATGGATTATTGTGGCCAGGTCCGAGTTCAAGACATACGGCTTAAGCCGACGTACCAGGTGTAATTGGTGAAATACACCCTTTGCCACAGCTGCCACCTGGACATCCAGGCGGCGCTGTGGATCAAGGAGCACCCCCAGACTACAGACCTGGGATACCAGGGGAGGACGGACCCCATCAATGATGGGGGCCATCACGCCCCTGGCTTTCCCCACAACCATCACCTCCGTCTTGTCAGGATCTTAACTTCAAGCGGTTCGCCCTCATCCAGTCCCCCACAACGGACAAACACCGGTTAAGCACCAAGACTGCCAGACCTGGGTCTGATGAAAACGAGCGATATAGTTGGGTGTCATCAGCATATTGATGACACCAAACTCTCTAACAACTTCCCCCAAAGGGGAATTCCCCATCGTTCCATCTCCCCCTTCTCGCCCCTGCCGTCCCATTCCTTCCTCACCCATCCCCTCCACCAAATGCCTGGTGGAACAACCAGGTTTTACAAGCCCGACGAAAAGTCAGCAGGTCTGGGGCCAGGCAAGCCTCCTCCAGGAGGGAATTCCACAGCCAAGGTGCACCCACCGAGAACACCCTCTCCATAGTGCCCCCCCCAATTTACTTGGGGGACCTCCAAGAAGGTGCCCCCAGTGGACTGCAGGGGCCTATCCAGGACTTAATCCAAAACCCTAGATTTCCCTTCCAAACAATTTTAATCAACTTTAAAAAGGGCACTGAAAGGGATATCAAGCAGGAATATGTCCCCCAACCCTGGGGATTAAATCCCAAACTGTAGATTTCTCCCCCAAAACAACATTAGCTTTAAAAGGGACACAACAAAGAGCAATCATGTAGGCATAGCTGCCTCGCCACAAAAAAGTAATGAGTAGCTCTTCATCTTACATGATCTGATGAAACCAGAAAGGGGGAATGTGCTACTGCAATGCTTTTAAATAAGCTCTGGCTCCCTCACTCCCCAGTGCCCTCTTCTTGCACTAATTGGCTAGGGCAATGGTTCTAGTGCCCCCAAATTGCTTTAATTCGTTGGATTCTTGCATAGGCAAAATATGAGCAAAATTGGGATTGCCCTACATGCTCTTTTAGCCTCCCACTCCCCAATCTGCACTCTCAGGGCTAGTACAGCCATTGGAGCCCCCAAATCACTAACCCGGCCCTAGCCATCATCACTGCTTCCCTCCACACTTCCATGATGGCTGCGACCGCCACCATTACTCCTACGTATGCTTGACTGGCACCATTGCCCTTGAGCATGCGTGCCCGCTGAGTCCACAGATAATTGCTTTGCGTATGCATAAATCAATTGCCTGTACACAGTGGTTGTGCTTTTGCCAGGAGTAATGGCGGCAGTCATGCATACGCAGGAGTAACGGTGGTCAGGTGAGTGATTTGGAGGACTGCGGCTGTCAGTGTTCCAGGCGTTTTGTGGGGCACTGCCCCAAATGTAGACCCACCCCTGACCTTCAGGTGAGGCCCTTCCTAGGCTCCCAACTCTTGAGAGCCAGCTCCAGGGAAGCCCTGCATAAATCCAGGCCCTGGGCAAGTTTCCAGCCTTTTGGCCCCCTCTTCCTGGGCACTCTTGAGGAGAACTGTAGGCCCAGAGGCAAGCTCACCCTGGTGGTTCTAAACTGAATGCTTGCTTGAGTTTTTAATGCTTCCCTGGGCTGGGTAGCAGCTTCCTGCCCCGTTGTTGCTGGGAGCATTCATCATCCCCCAAAGAGATGCACTTTGCCATAACTATGGGTCATCTTTTACAGGCACACCCATGAAATCCAGAGCTGAAACATTCAAAGGAGAGCAATGGTTACGGCACTGGTGTTCTGTATCAGACTGAATAAATAATACCCTCCAGGAGCAGGCTGATGTCATTCCCACTGCCCTGTGTTAGGTTAGGTGAATCTAGCTTAGGGGCTCATTTGTGCATTGTGCATAACCACTAAACTAATATTCCCATAGGAAGTGAACTATACAATATGATATACTGACTACTAGGAGTTAATCTGTACAAAATGTAAGGCTTTGCATGTTCTCAGACAGGGTGGTCCTTTACCTATTTCCAAGAAGCACATGGGTCAGAATAAGGATGAACAGAATTGTGCTTAAGAGAATTGTCATCTATGCAAAATAAATAAATCTAGAAAATCATCCCTGTGAATATTTGTGTAAAATGGTGCATTTTGGAAGTAAGTTCAAAACGAGCCATGCACACAAAAGGAGAATCAGGCACAGACAGTTCATAGCTGGGAAAGATTTAAATAGCAAGCCCCTTTTGGAAGACAACCTTTTAATAAAAGGCTTTTCAGACAAGTCTCGCTGCTTTGTTTTATGCTAAATTGTGGAATTAAATTGTTGCACCATTTTTAAATAAGGAAAGCAAGCAATGTAGCTTGCTAAACAAAGTGATATTAATGACACTTTCTATAATTTTTGTAATTTGCTCCTAAAAATATAATAGGAAAATGGTACTGAATAGAGTGCTAACACAGCACATAAGGAGGTTGCTAAGTGAGGAGCCAGTGTTCCCACACATAGGGTGTGTGTGAGATCCATCGCACCAAGCCGAGTCACAAGAACGCAAGCAGACCCTCAACCTTCTGTTCACCCCAACTACATGCAGAAGAAGGGAAAAGAGCAGGTGTCCCTTGATGAGAAAGGGCATGAGCTACAGCAAGTGGCACTTACATAATGTTCACGCTGAAGGCATGTCAAAATTGCCAGGGGAGGAAAAAAACAGAAAGAAATAAGAGAAGCCAGAGCTCATTATGGAACAACAACAACAAAAGTAGCTAGCAACTCAAACAAGAGTCATTATTTAACCACAGTATCCAAAATAATGTAACCACAATTATATTTGTAGCCAGCAGTCACAATTTAAGGGGACCTCACCAACCTGATTAAAAACAAAAATGTACTATCTTTAAGGGAAGCGAAATGCCACATTAGCAGCCTTGAACCAGTGATGCTTTCTTTATAATCCTATTTATCCAATGTTTCTGTTTTTTTAATTGGTAATATTTCCCTGTATTTTTTAATTGAGTGTAGTAAAGATTTGCTGAGCAGCCAGCTTTGCAGGTGAAGAGCAGAGGAATAAGTAAGAGCCAGCAACCTGCATCATTTTACTGCGCTGTAGGGTTGGAGACCCCCACCACATAGCACCTTCAAAGCTCACTCCTCCTCTTTCCAGATTCTGAAAAACCAGATTCCCATCCTGTAAGGCTTTCTCATTGGCAACAGTGGCTAAGTTAGGAGGTGGAGAGAGAAGGTGATCTCCCCAGGGCGATGGAGAAGCTAAGCCCCATTTTCCTTTTTCTGGGAGGTGGTTTCAAACCCAGTTCTCCCTCATATTCAGCATACATGCACTCATACACAGCTTCAGTTCTCTCTTACTTATGAAGACTGACTTTGTTCCATTTGCAGAGCTGTAATCAGTCTGCCCGCCCGCCCGCACACCCAGCATTTGTTCTTTTATTAATTCTGTGAAGTGATTAGACTTCTGACTTATGTTAATTTTTCATTCAGTACATTCAACTGGACTGTCCCATTCTTAAGCTGGCTGGCAATTGTTGCCCTCTCTGTGTTCACAGTCATCCTGTATTTCATTCCACTGAGATGCATTGTCCTTGTCTGGGGTAAGTAAAGCTTTCTTCCCCCCGCCCCCCTCCCCTTTCTCAAAGCTGTCTGTGCCGCTTAGAACAAACTGTTTTTAAGGGATGAGTTATGCTGTCAGTAGTTTTCTGTATTTATGGTCATGAAGCTACTCCATGATTGAAACAGACAGGCTAGTTAAAAATCACAACTGTGTAAAAATTTAGGCCTACCTGCAAAATGCATTTTTCTTGTCTCGCCTTCTAGACTTCATCATACTATAAACATGTAGCCATGAGGATTCTTCATATATCAAAGTGTAGCTTTGTCTAGATATTACTCTGATTTATTTTCACCACTTATACACAAGCAGAAGCATTGCAATCTATGTAGTGCATTTAAGACAATATGCTTTCTGCTGCAGCACTTTATCTTGTAAAAAATATATATGTAAAGATAGTACCTACCTACCAGTCGGTATAAAGTGTCACCTTTAGGCTACAGCAAAGCATAGATGGTATCTTACTGGTGGCTAATGAATAAGAAGGTTTGGGTTTTTTTCTTTTTAAGTATACAGCTGACCTTTCACACAGGCCTGTTTTCTTTGTGCTGATTTAACAAAACTACTGAAGAGCATGCTTGTTGTAGAGATCATTTTAAATTTTCCCTCATTAGTTTTTAACACAAGTCCACCTCTTTAATAGTCCTACATGGATTCTGTAGGTACAAAACTTATACAGGAATGGTTAACTTCTCCATGCAAAAAAAAAATGTCATGGTTTAGAAAACTTAGTCTTCAAACTCTTTCAATATTTTATTGGGAAACATGAAGCAAGCTAGGAGGAGTCACAATACCTTTGCTTATAGTCTTTGCCATGTGTAAAAACAAAGTCACAAAATGGATGATAGAATTTAGGACACATCAATTATAGATGAGAAATTAACAGAGGAAATGGGAACAGTGAAAAAGATTAAAAAGTGACTGAAAAAGTGATCCACACGACAGAGGTAGGAGATGGTGTCTATGCTCTTTCTTGTTCAAAGATTTCATATAGCTCCTGACTTATCTACCACTGATTTTCCTCAGCACAAAGCACAGTCTCTTTGGGTGAAAACAGACATGACGCTAACTCCACTCTAACACCCCTTTAACATTTCTTATGCATGTTGCAGGACTGCATATGACACCAATACAGTAGGGGTGGGACACCAGGGCAATTACCAGCTACTGGATTTACCAGTTACCAGTTTTCAAAAAAACGGATTCCCGGATTAAATCCGGTATACCGGTACCAGATTTATTCCATTGATTTCAATGGGGAACTGTCCCCATTGAAATCAATGGAATAAAAAATAATAATCCTCCTCCCTCCCCCTCCCAGGCTGTGTGGGTGGAAGGGGGGGCACCCCCCACCCACCCTGCCCAGCCTGGATTTTTTAATTTTTTTTTTCTAAGTCCCTGCTAGCGCGGGCTCTGGGCCACCGCCGGCGACCTGGAGCCTGCACCAGCAGGGACTAGGGTGATCCCTGGGGTGGGGGGTGGTTTAACACCCCCCCACCCCAGGGATCACCCTACCTCCCCACCCAG
>QEPC01008742.1:468492-498754 GCA_003113815.1 Sphenodon punctatus
CACCTACGCTCATGCTACTTTGATGTCCAACGATAGAAGCACTGTCAAAAATATTTCAGTCTGGCACTAACGCCTGCACGTTTTGGGACCCCAAGGTAAAAGCAAAACTTTATGATTGCCACACTCTAAGAAGAACATAAAAGGGAGGATGGGGAAACAAGATCATGGTTAGAGAATAAGTTTACAGTTTGATAAGTTAATGCAAAGAATCAGGCTATGAAATGGATCTTAAAATCATTGTCACAAGTTTGCCAAAAATGTGCTTTTAATAACAAGATAATATAAAAACTTCAGTGATTTTAATAACATATGAACTATCACTTTTCCAGGCATCAATAAATTCACAAAGAAACTTCGAAGTCCATATGCAATTGATAACAATGAGCTACTTGACTTCCTTTCCAGAGTTCCTTCAGATGTACAAGTGGTGCGTATATTTCTTCTGGACAAAAATAGATGTCAGACTTCAGTTTATTATTAAGGTTTAGTAATTTTACCATGCTATTTTCTACATTTTAGAACTATTTGTCATTTTGTTTTGACTTTATATTCTTTACTTCCCCCCGCCTCCCAGTGAGATTAAATCTATGTAGATGGTGAGATCTAGTTAAACTGAGGGACCTGTTTTCCCCAGTGGTGGCGTTGACACAGCAAACACAGGTCCCTGGTTAAGCCTAATGAGTCTGCTGCACATTTTCCAGTTAGGGAATTAGTTTTTGTCATAGTTGCACCTTAGAGGATCCTCAGGGCCAAACATTAGGGGAAAGCAACAAGAATGTTTGGAAAATGCTAGTGGGAGAGGGACTTTGTATTAAGTAGCCCCCAAGGACTGAGTATTGCTAGAGTAATATCATGCTGGGGAATGTTGTAGAATGTGCTACTGCCTCAGGCCACGAACACCTGAAGGGGGGATATAGGAATATCAGATAATGAAAGCAAAGTGCAGAGACTGCAGCAAGCTAGCTTGGCCGGCATCTCATGGCAGCATAGTAACTGTCACTTGTTGGTGCCAACTATTTTCTAGGGTGAAAATGTTTGTTTTATTGGCCACTCTAAAAAAAGTATTATGAACCATAGTTGCTTATTTTGTGGCACAGGACGTTACAGGAACTCATCAGTATTGCTGTGCATTCTGCACATAAATTGGCATATAAAATATCACTTAAGCAAATTATTTTTAGCCTTTTGTCTAGATCAATCAGATTGTCTCCCACTTTGCACTTTTAATATTTTTCACAAAGGAGCTGGTGTGAATAAGTGTAATTCCAGTAGGACTGCACCTGCACACACCAACGCTGAATACGGCCCCTCCATGGTGGGCGAGCATGTCTTTGAGAACATATTCAATAGCAGATACTGGATACTATTTGTTTTCAATGGAATATCTTGTATGGGGGGAAAAAAAAGATTTCACTCAAGTTTACTTCACCATGCTGTTTTAGTTCCTGGCAGGATTTTCCTAGTGCTATTTTTCCTTCTCACAGCAGACCTACCCTTCTATTGTTTCTATATCCCAGCAGCTGATCCTATGCAGCTTTCATAGGGATAACACTTTTTCTTCCCAGGAAAAAATCTCTCATTCCATTACTGTTCTTTCTTTTGCTAAGTTGAAGTTTCTCTCTGAACTTTGTGTTTAAACAGGTGCAGTACCAAGAACTGAAACAAGATCCTGGTCACAGTCCAAGTAAGAGGAAGAAAAACAATCCTGGCTAGCCAACTTCATGGACTAAGGAGGCCAGCATCTGCTTGGGGCAGATAAAAGGGAAAGTCCCTCCACAGTCAAAGCAGCATTTCCTTTCTATGAGCTTATTTATTTATTTTGCCTTTTTATCCCAATGGAAAAATTTGTAAATATTGTACAAAAGCATTTATCATTGAAAATGTACTTAGCAATGTACAGAAAAAAACGGATTAAGGTTTGAGTATGGCTTATGCTCCATGAAAGCCTTATTAGATGTGATTGATAACACACTAAAAGAATGAATGTAAAGTAGTAGGTGGTCAATATATACTGTTTGATAGCAAAAGATGCAGAAAACAAAATTAAATATTCAAATCTTGAGGTCAGTAAGGCTGAAAAAATTTAAATTTAATTCAGAAAGGTAAAGGAAGGTTGTTCTTTGTGTGACCATTAATATTTTTATCCCCGAAGTCTCCATTACAGTTTTCTATGTTTTATATATTTCATCAGAAATGCAAAGTAATGGAAACTTGTTAAGTTTTATCATTCTGTAATTTAGACCCTCATTTTATCTTCTGGTGTAATATAATTCAGCTGACTAGGGCTGTCTGGAAGTTGTAAGTGAGAAGTAAACGAAGTGCAAATGTCTTACTGGAGCGCCACTAATTAAAGAAGTTACTATTATTTATCATTAAATCGTCAGACTTAAAAAAACAAAACACAACCCTGTATCTAAAATACTGCCAGATTTGTAACTGACTGCATATGTCTTTTTCTATGTATCTCTAATCTTAATTTGTATCAACTAGTTTAGTGAATGAAGTACTTAGTCACTGTAAAGCAAATGCAATCAAACTAAATCTATCCAAGGTGTCAGGTTAGGAACACCTTTTGTTCACATAAAGAATTTTAATACTAAACTCTTACAGAAATAAATTTGCTTTGGAATTACATGGTCATATTAAATGCTGTTTGATATTATATTACCAGATATCAATGCAAATTGCAGGGTAGAGGAAGATGCAGTGTAGTAAAAGGTAATCTACACATTTATTTGTTTATCAAAGTAATTGGCCCTTCTGATGCAGATGTAACACTGCATTAGTTGAAAACCTATTTTGTGAATTAAAATGTACATTCAAGAAAATGGCTTACATTTCAAAATATTTTAATAGCAGTCGCACAATGAATACTTAAGGAGAGATTCTTACCCTGCTACAGCGGGTGCTACCTTCACTTAGTAATGACAACAGGAATTTTGCCAAGGACTTCAGTGAGTTCAGGATTGCAGCTATTGTGCTGGGAGTACACTCCTAAGAGTCAAATTGTGCAGACCTTGGGCAAAGCCTATTTTAACATCACAGGGACTTTTGTCCAAGTAACAAGTGAAGAATGTGCCGTCAAGAAGAATTTCCATGCCCCACTTTATGGGTATTCAGCTTTTGTTGCATTGCACTATTGCAAAAATATTTTTTGTGGAAAAGAATATTAACAAATTGTGTGCAGAAAAATATATAGATTTATGTCTAAAGAATTACTCATAAGCAGCATTTCTCATGAAATCTAATTTTGGAAATGGTTTTTATTCTAAAGATATGTTGCTGTTTCTACTATTTTGATCTCTTTTTCTTTAAACAACATGCCTGAAAGAATGCCAATCAAATTTCCTTTCTACAGAAAGCATCTGACCTATATGTGCTCCACCAGGTAGATCATCACGTTAGAGTGATCTAGTTAAAATGCACAGATATACAGAAGCTGTCACTTTTTTGTTGTTGTTGAAGAACAATATGCCATTAATGAAGTCAACCTTGCTAAAGAATCCTTATTGATGTGAATTTTTTGTTTGAAATAACTTTCAATTTGATGTGTAAAAATTTATGTTCCACATTGATGAAGTCTTCAGACTTCCTCTGATGTACTGCAAGCTTTGTACTCGCTTATTATCCATCATTCTATGGACAATTTCCTGTTTGTTTTGCTGTACTAAATTTCAAACATTTAGTACAGTGGTAATGTCTAATTTATGTACATTTATTGCATTAAACACAAACTATGAACTGTCAGTTTTAAGTGTGGTACTGCATTAGACATTTGTCAGAACTTCCTTTGTTTTCCTTCACTCTCTACTTTTCCTATAAATTAGGTGCTGGTAGTTGTATGACTTGAAGCTGCATGAAAACTTCATTATTATTTTTAAGCTATGGCGGAGATTCCAGTTTTTCACCAAGGTTTTTTAGTGATTTAAGAACATAAGTAGTGCCATACTGAGTCAGACCAACGGTCCAGCAAGCCCAGCATCCTGTCCTCCGACCGTGGCCAATCTCGATCGCATGGGAGAAGAACCAACAGTCACAATGGGCAATCCATTCCCCTTTATTCACTCCCAGCTCCTGACAGAAAGACGTTCATCCCATAGGCTACTTGGTTAATAGCCATTAGTGGACCTATTCTCCAAAAATGTATCCAGTCCTTTTTTAAACCCAGCTACACCACTGGCCTTGGCAACATTCTCTGGTAACAAATCCATAAGTTAATTATGCATTGAGTGAAAAAGTATTTCCTTTTTATTTGTTTTAAATCTGCCAGCAGCTAAATTGGGTGGGCCTGTTCCTGTTCTCTGAGTTTTGGCTTTGAGTAGGAATCTTTTTTGGAGGCTAGCCTTACTGTGGGCTTCAAGTAGTTCAAGATGCCTATTGGAAGCAGATTAATTCTGAAATTAATGTCTATGTCTATTTGGATCATCAGTTTGAGATATTTCCTCAAGGCATTTTGGAAAAGACATTTGTTTGCAACACTACAGTTCTCTTGCAAACAATGTAACTTTATACTATTTATAAAAGCTGTTTTGTGTGTCCATGGAAAGGGGACCCCAGAGAGAACACTAGTCATACTTCTATATTTCTGCTAAAATAAAAAAAAATAAGTTGTACTATTTAATCACTGATTTATAACGTTATCATAGAATGGGACCGATTTCCTCATTAGAGATGCTGGCTTATTAGCTTCATTTGTGTCTCGCAGAGAAACAGGATCGGGAAAAAACTGGTATGTAGGAGGGAACGTGTTCTAGGAGTTAGGTCTGGAAGTTGAAGACTCTTTTCTCAGCAATGCTACTGCTGCAGAATGAAAGCATGTTCGCCTGCATATGCTTAGCTTCTCTTTATATACTTCTCTCTCAGGAGTGGTGAGACGCACCATAAAAACCCCTGGGATTCTTAACTGAGTACATGCGGGAAAGCTAGTATTTTGAATAAAAATGTTTTCATCTGTACTTCTTCTATGAGAAATAAGAGTAGCATTAAAGTAGTAGACTAATCACAGTGTAAATGGGAATGCTCTGCACAGTAATAAAACTAACACACACATTAAGACTAGAGTAAATCTAAGCACAACACCTGAACTTTCCTCTCTAAACCTCCAGCAGAGTCTGATGAGCAACCATGTCCATAGTCTGTCTGGTGTAGATTTTTATTAAAACCTCAATGATGCTTAGGTAGCTAAGCACACGCACTTGCAACTTGCAGCTTCATGAATGTAACCCTAAGTTCACCATCCTCTTCTCTCACCTCCATCCTAGATTATAAAGCACCTGGCATCACCAGCTCCACGGAGCCTCCCTTGCCAAGACCTGAAATGCTGGCAGAAGGGTGAGCTCCCACCTGACCCTGCCAGCTGCTAGGGTCACAGAGGCTCCTGGAGACAGTTGCCCACCCACAGATCCCGAGACAAAACATCTGGGCAGTCTAGGACCAGGCTCTCCAGTGTGGCACTTGTGGGATGCCTGCCACCCTAGACTGGGGCCAGCTTCAGGACCTTTGCTCCTTTCCTTGGCCTAGCACTGCTGGCTGGGTGGCACCTCCATTGCTGAGCAAGCTCCTAGGGGAGCGAGTCAATGCATGAAACTGGTATGCATTCATTTATGTACATTTATGCAAATTTAAAACAGCCTCTTGCATAACTGGCATTTGGCTGGATTTTTTAAACAAAATACACCCAAAAAGTCTTTTAAAAAGGAGAAACATTGTAGAGAAGGTCAAGGGGGAAGAAGAGAAGTGGATCACCTCACCATCTTTGCTAAGGGGAAGGTGGGCAGGTCCCCCACTACTGCCACTTTGGTGGGGCCAAGGAAACTGGACTGCCTTGCTGTTCCCAGTCACCTTTCGTCTCTGCAATCATCAGGTGGCAGAAGGGGGCCCTTGGGGTGGTGGTAGCAGTGGCCATGGGCTTCAGGCCAGGCTGCTGCTCTTCCTTGGCATTAGCTCCAAGCCTGCCATTAACTCTGCCCCCCTCCCACTCTGGACCATGCCCACTTTCCCCCAGACCTGCCTTTTGTAAGGCTGACCCGGCTTCCTCGTGGTTCCAGCATAGGGAAGTTGACGCTTTGTCCCTTTCTCCTTCTCCAATGCTCTTTGAGCCAGAGGGACTGGCCTGAAGGGAACATTTTGATCATGAGCTACAGCTTGGGAACCAGGGTCTTAGTACTATCTTTGTGTAATGAACATCTACCCCCCTGTCTAAACCAAAACTTTCCCCATGTGCAAAATGTTAGAGCAGCAGCTTCAAAACTACACCTAAAGAACCCAAAGTCAGTCATGGCAGCTAGGAATGGGGTTACAATCTCAATTGATATTTCACGGACACTGCATACATTTGTTGCTGTGTGGGGTGCACGCACAGAATCATATTAAGTCACAAAATAGGATATCACAGCTATGCTTAGAAATCAAAGCATTAGAGAAAGTGGTTGCTACTATGGCTCATGTCAAGGCTGCTGGGGGAGGGTATATTGGTTATATGTCATTTCACAAGCATAAGTTTATTTCTTTGGAAGAGTACAGCATGACCTAGGAACATTGCTTCCCATACCGTGCAGTTGCCACCATCTTTGTGCCTTCTACTTCATTTCCCCTCTCTTCCTCTGCCTGTATTCTGGCTGTTTCCATGTGCCTCTGTTTAAGTTACCAGTCTGTCTTCCTCCTCCTCCACCCCCACTTTCTGTATAAACTCTCTCCACCCTTTCCCACCACAGCTGTTCTCCAAGGCCACACAATTTTTTAAAAAATGAAACATTTATAATAAATACAAAAACACACACAATACATTAGTTATTAAAAATACTAGAGACTATTTATGTAGCACACTTTTTTGATGAGGGCGGTATTTTCTGTATTCTTGTATCAAGAAAGGGGAGAGTGGGGTTAAGAAGCATAACAATTTAGGACAGCATTCAATGTAAATTAATATAATGCAGCAAGGCAAAAGAAGTCTGTTAGTGGCAAGTAGAGCCCCATCATTGCAGTGTAAAGGTTTTAATTACCTCTTCAGTTACTTCTCAAATTAGAAAGTTATCCTCCCATTTTAGGAGTACATTTTGGTTTGCCCTCCTATGATACAAGGACAGCTCTTCACAGCTATTAGAAACCCCTAATGCCATTTTCTGTAGAAAACTTTTAGCAAAAGTCTACTGTAGTCTGAAAAAAGTTGTGTTCAAAGTGAGATTTGTGGAAGAATACTATAATTCGTCTGTAGATGTTTATCATCACTGAAATTGGATACATATAATTTCAAAGCTTTTTCATCTACCAGTACCAGAGAGACAGAATTCCCAATCAGAGGCTACTTTACATAAATTAAAAATGCAGGATAAAAGGTTGGTGTAACACCAGTGTGAGATGTTCACGCTGTAGGGGTCTGCAAGCATGAGCAAAAATAAAATTTCAGCAAAGCAGCATAATTGAATCTGTTAAGCGGCTACAGTAGTGCATGTCACATTCCATTAACTATATATTAAACACAAAGAAAGGTTTAACTTTCAGGCTGAGACACAGACGAAACCCAGGAAATTCAAAGTTAAATCTGACAGTTCATCCTTAACTCATGCTGTTGTCATTTTCCCTTTTAAATTGTCATTTAATTCAGTGTTCATGAAAAGTGAAGAGCTGAAGCACTAGTCTGAGCCAAAAGCCGGTGGCACCTCTGATAGAAGCCTTCAAACACAGACTTGACAGTGAACCTAAACCCTCATTTACCAGAGCCCTGTCCTCCTAATGCTGCTGGCCAGGGCCAATTGTCTCATCTCATGCAGTGGTTGTGTGATAAAGGAAAAGCAGAAATAACGGTCTTGGTCACTTGTGTCCTAACACTAGCAATGACAGATTAGTGCCTACACACGCTGCATCACAGATGTCTCTCTACTTGCTTTGCAGCAAATTGAATGTTTGTTTTTAAAACTCAACCCTGTTCTCTGACTTCATAGCAAACCCAAGCAATTAACGGAGTTTTATTTTCTTTTACATTTTGATAACTTTGGAAGAAGTAGGGTTAACATGCAACCTTTGATTTGTCCCCTGGAGAAAACAGCAAGTTAGAAAAAAAAATTAAGTCCTGTCTTTAAATATTCCCATACAAAAACCTAGCATCACCTTTTCCAGTTTCAGTCCCCAATAATTTAATTCATTCAAGTTTATATGTTGCCCTTCACAATACGGCTCAGGGCATCTTATAGCTTATAAAAACAGCTTAAAAAATCCCTATAACCCTCGACAACCCTTCCCGCAATCCTCCCAACCATCCTACCAAGCGCAATCCCTGCCTGCCAAACAGCTGGCCACACAAAAAGGCCTTGCATCATTTCCAGAAGATGAGCTGGCTCAGGCTTGGATGAATCTCTAAGGGGAGTTCCATAATCATGGGGCAGTCACCAAGAATGCCTCTCTGCGTGCCCATGTCGTAGAAACTTCATGAGAAGATGGTGTCTTCACGAGGGCACCCCAGTTGGTCCACGAAGCTGCAATGGGACATGAGAGAAGAGGTGGCCTTTCAGACATTTGGTGTGCAAGCTATTTAGGGCTTCATAGACCAAAATCAGCCCCTTGAATTGAACTTGGAAAGCTACTGGTAGCCAGGGCAGGCTCTGGATCACTGGTGTAATGTGCTCCTGGTGACCCGCCACCACGTTCTGAATCAACTGCAGCTTCTGAACAGTCATCAAGGACAGCTCCCCGTAGAATGCATTGCAGTAGTCTAGCCGCAAGGTTATGAAGGCATGGATGGTGGTCAAATCTGAATATGATAAAAATGGCTGCAGCCCTCTCACCAGATGTAATTGGTGAAAAGTACTCTTGGCCATTCCACAGCCTGACAATCCATGTGCAGCAATGGATCCAAGAGCACACCAAGACTGTGAACCTGAGTGACCAAAGGAGACTGGACTCCATCAACAACAGGGGCCCCTCTCTCTCTCTCCCAGGTCACAAGGCCGGCCAACCATCACTTCAGTCTTGTCTGGATTCAGCTTCAGTTGGCTCACCTGCATCCAGTCCCCAACAACAGTCAGGCACTGGATAGGCTCCGAGACTGCAGGACCCGGGTCAGATGAAAAAGAGATAGCACTTAACTCCAGATCTCTGTACAACCTTCCAAGGGCCTCAGATACACATTGAACGGGAGTGGGGACAAGATGGAACCCACCACTGCCTTCTAGGTTCTCCCAGCCAGGAATGAGCAGAATTACTCAAGCGGTCCCGTGAACCCCTGCCAGGTCCCGCAGCCTGTCAACACCACCCCATGATTCACTGTATTAAATGCTGCTGAAAGATCTAACAAAATCAACAGAGTGGTGCTATGTCCAGGATAAAATCCTGACTGACATGGGACCAGGAATCCAATAGCACTGAGATGCACCGGAAGCTGTGAGGCCACCACCCATTTAATAATCGTCCCTAAAAAGGGAAGATTAGAGATGGGCAATAACTGGCAGGGGAGTCAACATCAAGAGATGGTTTCTTGATCGGGGTTGGAAGACCAATTTTGAGACCATCAGGCACCCTTCCTTTATGAAGGGAAGCACTGACAACCCTAGCCAGCAATGGCCCCAAGGTCTCTGGTTAGCTTTAACCAGCCAGGATGGGCATGAATCCAATTCACAACTGGTCATCTGCACCACTCCAAGCACACCCCCTGCATCGGTGGGGGAGACTCATTGAAGCTGATCCAAGCAAACTGTACAGGACCGAGCTTTCCTAACCGCACACTCTGACTCTGCACTCAAATTAGCACTTCCCAAGTCAAATGTAAACAATTTTATCTGCAAAGTAGGTGGCAAATTCATCACAGCAGGCAATTCATTACTAACTCCAGGTGGCGACAGCCAGAATTTAGCTGGCTATTCACCACCTAGAAGAGCTCTGCTGGACAGCACTTTACAGACGCTATGGTGACAGTGGAGGACACTATCTTCGCCACTGCCAGAGTGTAGTCCTTAAAAGATTATCTATGCTGAAGTTGATTAGTTTTGGTGCAAGTCAAGCACCACCTGTGCTCCAACTGCCTACCCTCCCACTTTGGCAGCCTCAGGTCCTCCGTATACCAGGGAGACTTGACTGCCACATCAGAACCAGATGCCTGGATGCCATTGTGTCAATGGTCAGAGTCAATATACCCTACCACAGATCAACCAGGCCAACAGAAAGGCCATCAAAGTCAGCAGGTAAATCCCCCAGCGAGTTGTGTAATCCTATTGGATCCATTCGTCTCTAGGGACAGACCAACCTGATGGGGGCAAAGGAGTGCAGAGAACTGGGCCCTCAGAAGGTAATGGTCCAACTGGAAATGCATCAGCTAGTATGAAAGAGGTGCCATTTGGCTCCCCTACAATCTCTTTCCAAATGCATTCCAAATTTAATCAAATGAACACAATTTCGCTCTCCTCCTTCCCCTGCCTGCTCCCAATTTTAGTTCTGGTAGTTTTAGTTCTTTGAAGTTCATACGAAAGTACAGGAATTGTGTACATTTATATTTTTCTAAATAGCAACCAAACCTGTCAACTTTACACTGTCACTTGCATAAGTCTGCTATTAGTGCCAACTTAATAATTAGTGTAAAATACTTTCTTGTATTTTAACACGTAATATATTTCAACACGTAGCTCTATATTAGCTGCATGAGAAAACGCCAGGCCAAGCCCTGCTACACCGGAGAAGACACTACCTCCAAGAATGGGCAAGGGCGAACACTTAATTGGGGTGGGAAGTCCCAAAAGACCATCAGCAGGAGGGCCGATTAGAAGAGATGAAACCACATGTTACTGCAGAACCTGTGTGCAGAATAATTTATCATCTTTCCCCATAGATTTTGTGGTGTGGTTTGACCCCTGCTATTACATACTGTCCAGTTTTGCTTGGTAGAGTACTGGGATTTGATCCCTTGCACCACTTTTCCAATGGTGCAAAGGCCCAAAACTCAGTACAGGAGGGAGCAGGGAAGCGCCGGCCCTGGGAGAAAGGCAGTAGAACACCTCCCACTGCTGATCCTCTGGCACCTAAGGACTTCACTGAGGTGGGGGCACCATGCTAACAGGCAGACTGGAGCGCAGAGGGAGCGGGCAGTATGTCTTCTCTTCACTCACTGGCACCAATATGGGCAGCATTGCAGGGAGGCAAGGGGCCAGATCCAGAAAATGCCCCCCTCTCTCCTGCAGTGTGCTCAGGACAGGCATAGGCTTGCCAGGCTGCTTTCTTGGCTCCCTGTGCCTGTCCACATGCTGCTGCTGTCAGAACACTCACAAACAAAAAAAATAATAAAAAAAAAAAAAGAAAGTGTGTCATTGGTGTATATTAAACACGGTGTATTAGTGATTATTTAATTTGTAATTTTGTATGTCATTGCATTCAAAATATGAACACCATGATAAAAACCAATTTCCATTGAGAAAAATGAGAAATACAAGAGACACCAGGTAGGATCCTCAGGAGATGCATTTATTTATTCAGATTTATCCCCTACCCTTCCCCCGCAAGGCTCAGAGTGGCTTACAGCATATAAAAATACAACCCTCCCCCCCCCCCCGAAATTCACTGCCCAACTTTATCTTGCCTGCCAAAAACTCGACCAAAAAGACATTTCTTGCATTGATTGTCAACATAGTTCAACTGTAGTCTTCATCAGGGCTTGATAGTAAAGCACCTAATAATCACAAGTGTATATCCTTAGCATCATTCAAAGTATATAACTCTTAGAGGGATGGATAGATTTGTCTACGTGTGTTTTCACACAAGACACTCCTCACCACCCACCCACTATACATGTTACAGGGCACCCATAGGGCAACACTGCAGCCCTGCAACATGTATAGTAGGTGTGGGGTGGGGGGGTAGAGGGTGGAGAATGTTGTGTGTGAAAATGGCTTAAGATCATCCACCTTGCCTGCTAGCATAAGCATAAGACAGCACCCTTAACAAGAAAGTAAACCAGCAGTTTCACTGGTCGTTGCAACTCACCATAGGAAAACCAGATAATATCATTTCAAAGCCTGGTCTCCTAAGCGTAGCACTGATACAGCCAGAGTACAATATGCATTTGAAAGCATTTTTCTGGATTTGTCAAGAAAAAAGAACCTTAATTTAATAACAGTGGCAAACTCCCTATAAATATATATCTTTGGTTAAACCTTTGATAAGTGTACCCATCGTTTAATCTTATCAGTTCCCTCCCTGCTTTTTTGTGCTGAGTTTGAAAAGACCCATCAGGGAACAAGTAATTCTTCATGTTCCATGAACACTCCTAGAATCATAAGGGGTTGATAGAGAAGATATGTTATCATCAATCCACATGACATCCATATGAAAAACTTCAATCTTTAGCCGTTTAAGAGCCATTATAGATAGCATGTCCCACACACAGAGAAGGTCTGCTTTGAAAAGGATTAAACTAATGATTGGCTGACCACCTCTAACTGACAGATCATGTTCATTCTCACATGAAAGTTTCAGCAAATACATTGTTATTTTAGAACATACCAATAAGACTTCGTTAAGAAGTCTACAAGGATCATAGTTTGATTTAGCATTGCAGCTTAAGTGGGAAAAAGAAAATATCAAATATTATAGGAATAAATGAGTGACTAATGCAGAACACAGTTGTGTTAGAAAAATCACTGGCAGTCAGAAGCTGAAAATAATGTAACTGTACTACAGTGTAAATATTATAATAACCTCTTAAATATTCCAACAAGAGCTTCAAAAGCAAATCACTTCATTTAAACATAGCAGAGTTTTCAATATCATAGTGGTACTTCCTCTGCAAAACACACAAAAAGGATAAATGAACATTAATAGCTGGCTTATTACAGATTAGTAGAGTCCATGGAAAAGATATTTTATTTGTAACTACAAGAGCAATGTTTAAATGCACCAGCTGTTGAAAAAAAATATGAAACAAGCAATTCTTTCAAAACTATGACATATGAAAATTAGAAATTGCATAAAAGATTGCTCGTGAGCAACAGACACCACTGCTCATTACTCTAACTTCCAGCTAACTGCAAAGGACTGTTGATGACAGACAAGATTCTTTGTGTGTATCAGCACTCCCAGATTAACAATGCTTATTGAACTGACTTTCCACTTAATCATTCTCTTGTGTTTAATTTTTTGCAATTAAGATTAATGACATTTTAAAAAAATGACGGTTGAGAACGCCCATTTGAAAGAGCAAAGTAGCTTTGGATGGGCAAAGCTCAGACTCTTATACATTTGTTCCGACATATTGTAATGTTTTCCTGGTCCTTTCCTTCTGAACCTATCTTCATCTTCTCTCTCCAGTGGAGTAGTCTACAACTGTTCCTTCTAGCATTCCTTACAAAACAAACTAGCCTGCTCTACTTAGTTGTTTTTCTTTTTATTTGGCTTTCTTTAAATCAAGCTTAAAAACACAGACGGGCAGAGTAAATGTTAAATCCCCTTTGAAGTAAATATTACCAATCTTTTAAATCATCCTTTTGACCCTCCTGCTCTAGCATCTAGATGAAGCATCAGAACTTTCCGCTGAATAAGAGTTCCTCTCCAGCAGGGGTGGGGAACCTGTTCCCTCCATTGGGCCAATTTAAAAATTAGCATGAACTCCGCAGCCCAGAGAGGAGTTGGGGCAGAGAGGTTAAAGGATATGCTCAGGATGAGATACAGGAGAAGAGGGTCCAGAGAATGGATTTAGACTATGCCCCTATTCTTGAGTGTCTCTTTGCCAAGTCTCTCTCAACCTCTCTCATCACTGGGCCTAGAAACAAAAGAGGACTGAACAAACTGCTCTGAGGTCTAGCAAGTTGAAATGATGGAAGAGTTTGCCACCTCACAAAGAAAGTGGGCTCCCCATCCATATTTGATGGCATCTCTTGTAAGCACCACCCTCTTAGGAGTTTCAAGTTGGCAGAAAAGTGGGAGGCAGTTCATTATAGAGTGAGCCCAGGCTGCAGTGTCCAGATACCAAACTGGACAGGGCCATCAGATCTCTTGACCCAAGCTCAGCAATTTGCACATCAGCAATCTGAGTTTCAGCTATTGTTCTGTTGCTAGGGAAGCTGTGTCCTTTGTTGAACTTTACAGGTACCCAGAAACGAAGCACAGTTTGACACAACACTATGAAAGTCTTTTGAAGAGGTTGACTGAGAACTGAACTTAGACTGTTGGATACAAAGTCAAACTGCAAACTCGTATAGCCCAGCAGCTTGCCTGTCTCCCAACTGACCACAAAGCCATGCGACTGCAAGTGGTGGATTCTGCAATCCTGGAGGTCCTTCTCTCCCAGACTTTCAAGGATTTCACCCATATGGGGGTACGCAAGTCTCCTGCTCTTACAGCTGGGCAGTTGTGACTACTATAAGACCTTCATGAAGGCCGGGGGGAAGGCAAGTAGCTTTAAAACATCTGTGCTACCAGGCAAAACTCCAGAATCTTTGGTTCAATGGCTGCTAAAGTGTATTGAAGACTGAAATTCTCCCTGTCAAACTGTACCAACGATATAACAAAAGGTCTCTAGCTACATTCATACAAGATTGTACAATTTGACAGGGGTCTTTCCTCCTGTCATTTCCTCCAGCATCTGCCCTAGCACAATATGTCTGCTGCATAGTAACCACCTTGTTGGGCCTCCTCTACTTCCCCCAGTGCCATTACCTTTCTCACACTGGCCCTGGGCACAGCAGCCACCACCACAACAATGCAGGAGTTCCCCATGTGGAATTCCGCAGTTGAGGAGGAAAGTAGCCCCCTTGGCCTAAGTTCCTAGTCACCATTTCAAGGAGAGGGGGAGCTCCCAGGGCAGGAGATGCAACCACCCTTTCGAGAGTACCAGGGAGAGCTCAGCAGTGCAGGAGGGGAGTGCTCTTCACTCACAGCCCAGCCCCTCTAAGTGAGGCTGAAAGCATTGCTCCTCTCCTTCATCCGTCTTCTACCTCTCCCTTTCCCAACTATACTCATCTATTCCTTCTCCATCTCTATTCCTTTCTCTCTTCCCCCAGGAGTGGGAAAGAGAAGCTCGGAGGAAAGAAGGGGCAGCATAGGAGTCCTTGTTAAGAGCCCAGTGCACAAAAAAAGCATGCAGAACTCCTTAGAATGGCCACCTTCAACAGAGGAGGAGAGATTTAGAGCCTCCTACCTTCTTCAGTTCCTTCTTTTGTCTCAGGATTGAACTCTTCCGTCAAGAGGAAGGGGAGCAAATAAGGTCAGAGATGGAAGCAGGAGGTATTGGCAGGGGTATGCATCTCCCCAGTGGGTTGTTTTGACAATGTTAAGAAACATGATGTCCAATATTTACACACTGTCTTTTTCTTGCCTTACAATAATTTTGTCAAAATAGGCAAACAAGACAGGGCTGATTTATCAATTAGCATGGGTGTTTGCACTTTAAGATTTAGTTGCAATTAGACATATCTGTAACATTTACAAAACAGGGAGTTCTTCTCCCCTAACTCATTTAACATGCTAGAAGGTTATCTGAATTAAATTTTATCTTGCAAGATGTAATGCGCTTTTTCAAAAAAAGTGTTTTCCTCCTACAAAATGTTGTTGAGAGAGCACCCCAGGTGTCACAAACATACAAAATAATATTCACCCACCGGTATTTAGTAAATTTGCTGATTGGTAACTACAAAATTTGGGCTTTAACCAGTTTTTAAAGAGAGGCACTTAAAAACATCTTCATATTTTCATCATCCTATGAAAAGAGGCTTTTGCATCAAACAAACTGGCATGTATAATAATTTCTACTGTATGTAACAAGGGGAAGAGTAATTAATGCATTTAAGGGAAAATACGTGCCAAAATCTGTTCTGAAACAAACTTCAACTGGCAAGGCTGAAGTGTGAGTAGCGGTGTCTTTCGATGGCATTGTTTTTAACCCCTAATACAATATGCAGGGCTGTGCCTCCACCAGGTATCGCCTCCTCCGTCCCAGTTAACAACCCTCCAGCTATGGCCTCATTGGCTACTAGCGCACGTCTAGAATTTAGATTGCCACTCTGTTTGCAGGAGATGAAGATGCTGCAGCAACACTGTGCTAAGTGCCTGGGGGAAGAAGTGCCTCACTTCACTGACAATGACCCCTTCATGATGATTAAAGAGATGTATTGACAGGCTTTGAAGGGATTCTCGTCAAGTTCTACTTAGCTGGAAAGGTGGGTAGGACAATCATAGGCCGAAGGTTGCAGGGGGTGTTTTTTCAAGTGGAGAATTTAGGGCTTGGAGTAAAGGAGGTTCTTCAGGACTCCAGCAGGACACAGAGAATCTCCCGTGAATGGGGTGCTTTTACAGCTTTAGCCTAAAACCACACTTTTTATGTATTTAGTAAGTCTCATTCTATTATTTCCCTTGAAAGGTGTACTGAGTTACAGAGCAAGCTGCGAGTTCATTTACTAGAATTTTAGTATGTCATGTTAAAAATTAGACTGATGTGAAATTTTAAAGTGACAGAACTATGTAGTCTGAATATATGTAAGTTAGGGTTAAAACAAATAAATGTATATGTTTGCATAGAAGGGCCTGTTTTTGCATTTAGACAACAAAAAAGCTACTACGTTCACAACTAAAAATGTATGAAAAATATATTTATTAATGCCACAAACTTATGGATGTCTTTATCTTAATATCACCATACAATCTAAAAACAACAGTGTGTAAAACATATACATACAAAATTATATATAAAGACAATTATCAAACCCTACGCATTTCAGGTTATGCACCCTTCCTCAGGGGTATTTGTTTAGATCTATAATGGTGTCCCATTCAAGAAGAGCCTTCAAGGTTCACAAATAAAGAGTTGCATACAGTCTTGAAAATTTCTTAGGCTCCCATGGTGTCTGCGTAGACCAAGGGTGTGGGCTTGCCAATCCAGGGGAGTTTGGAGGCTTGTCTCCTGCAGTTCCTCAGCAGCCCTGCTAGCTGGCTTTCTCCTCAAGCTCCTACGCAGACACCATGGAAGCCTAAAACATTTTCAAGACTATATGCAACTCCTTATTTGCGAACCTTGCAGGTTCTTTTTTGAATGGAGCACCATTATATATCTAAACGATACCCCTGAGGAAAGGTGCATAACCCGAAATGTGTAGGCTTTGATAATTGTCTTTATATATAATTGTTTATGTATACGTTATTACAGATTGCTGTTTTTAGATTCTATGGCGATATTACCTCATTTATAGACAAGATAGACATACATAGATTTGTGGCATTAATACATATATTTTCCATATATTTTTAGTTGTGAATGTAGAAGCTTTTTTATTATCTGGTTTGGTTTTCTGCTACTGCAGTTTGTGTTATCCTCATTTTATTGTGACTTTGCATTTAGACAACCATAGTCAACTTTGATCCAATACAGACTCCATTTTTGCTTTAATAAGCACGATTTGTTTAAAAAACTAAACCAGTCTGAGCATATTCAATGGATTAATTGCCATGATTTCATAGCTCTCAACTGCTTTTTGGGAGGGAGCAGATAGAAATAGTTTTATTTATGGATAAGCAGAGCTCAAGAGGAAGTGTTGTGTTATTCCTTGTCTCTGATAAACAGGGAGTGTTAACAAACAAGACCATAGACTACACTAGGTGGGTGTCCACCTGCCTGTTTATTAGGTGTTCACCCCATCATACCCACAGTCCCCACTCACAGCTGGGTCTCAGAGAATGTGGATTCTGCCATGCGGGCGAATGTGGGCTAATGTGCGTCCACATGTCCACGTCCTGTCAAGTAGGTTGTGTGTAACGTGCCTCTGCGCATATAGGTCTGCCAGCACCATAGAGTTGTGGGCTGAAATCCTAGAGTGTCCAAGGAGCGACCATTTTGTGCGCCTCTCTCCACTCTCACTAACTGGTGCTGTAAGCAGGGGCTATCTGCAAGTGCATGAAATACACGCAGAGGGCTGTCCGTTTATTAGGTTGGACACACTAAACATGTGAGTGGGGGCTAAGTGGGAGCTGCAAGGACTGAACCCGCACTACAGTGAGCTATTGTCTTGTTCATTACGAGCTATCGTTTCCAGTGACAAGTTGTCAGAGGAAACGAATTTGTTGGACTAAATTATAAGGATAAAGCAACAAGTGTGGAAACCTGTCTTTTCAGCAGATCAAGAGAAATCTTTGGAGGCTGTAATATGTAATTACAAAGTATGAGCCAACACTTTCCTGTTACTATTAACACCCTTTTTTCCAGTACCTAGAAGAGGTTTACATTTCAAATTTGACCTTTTAAATTTAGTCCAATAAAATATTGCCTAAAACTACACCTGTGTGATTTGTGTTGTAGTGTGCACAAAAAAGTGTCTCGGTGCATGTTTAGGAAATACGCAGAAGTTAAGATGTTGCATCTTACCTACAATGAAGATCTTTTCCCCCTATAATATCCTACAGTAGTAAAGCCAAAAGCTACAATCCAGAAACCACATACTTGTGAATATCCCAGTGGGACAAATGGGTCTACTCTGGAGTAAGTGCTTTCATAACTCCTATCAAAGTTGTTAAAAATAAATCCGGTCTGAGTCACTGCTATCACCACCTATAACCTGCACGATAAACATACAATAATAAATAAAATCCATTTTTGAACATAGTAAGAATGACCTGCTCACAAGACTAAACCAGGCTGAGGATATTCAATGAATTGCCATGAGATCATAGATCTCAGCTGTACGAGGGCTACAGTGAAGTTTTGATGCATCTTAGCCAGCTGTATCAATGTGACTTTTCCCCTCTAGTCAAGCAGCACTAATTCCAGAAGCTGTTATCACCCACACCCTTTCTTTGAGGATTTTATGTAGTATTAATTGCTACTACAGAGGAACTGCAAATTGAAATGGCACTGATCAGTACATTCCTACAGAATATTACAGCTTTAAATGACTGCTCATCTATTACTGGATTCCCATTTTTAGTCTTGATGCTTCAGTGAATATGCATGTTTATTTATAAATAAAGCTCTCTCCTCAACACCCAACCTCAGCTCCTCAGGCTGGGCACTGGAAATCTGTGGGGGGTGGAAAAAAAGAGTTCCATGCACGAGCGAAACCTGCCAAACTTCCCTGTGCCCAGGGAACCTCCCCAGGAATGGGTTGGACTCCCTGTAGAGCCTCGCCGAGTTCTGTCCCCCTCACTCTTGTGTAGTGGAGCTCCATTGAATCCACTGCACGAAGGGCTTCTGGGCTAGGACACACCCCTCTGCTCAGCGAGAGCAGAGCCACTAGAATATCTTATAATAGGTCTTGCAGTTAAAGCTCCAACACACAGATAAAGTGCCAGATGCCTTCTCATTGATCTCTAAATAGTCAGCACAACGTTGTTTTAGCCTCGTTGAGGCCACTGAGTAGGGAAGAATCCCTGTCTAGCAGAAAGCCAACAAGCCCACTATGAATGAATGATAACTTTTTGCAGCCCTGAGGGTGTCCCAGGGTTTTGACCAGAACATGCTACATTTGGGGGATCATTGTAAGCAAAATAGGCCCAGAGCGTCCCTAGAACTCGAGGACAGAGCAAACCTGAGGGTGTTCTCCCTTATCATAGGACCAAAGCAGGCCTAGGCATGGGATGCATAAAAACGGCTCTGAGTCGGCTTTCCGCTCTCTCGCTTCATCTGTACCTAACTAAGCTCTAGTCTGGATGAGATCTGAGCAAAAATTGTTTGCAGCTGATCACCATGAAGATCACCCCATACTAGAGCATGAATGAGCATGCTCAGCTGTGTTACAAGATAGTAGAAAGCAAAGCACACCTGCATAATCAACTTTATCAAGAATCCATTACAAAACTAGCAATGTAAACATGGAAATTATTAACAAACATACACTATAAATACACATTATAATTAAACAACTTTTATATTTTAGGAGGATGAAAAAGAAGGAATTGGATTAGTTTTTTCAGATGATGTTCAATGTGACCGACTCAAATCCACAGAATCTGTTAAATTTAAAAGATTACACAAATGGAGCGGTTTGGAAATTAATCATAATTCTCAGTAAGAGGAAGGCTAGAAATCTGAACTGCCATTGCAATTTCTTCCATTGCTGCCAAATAGGCTTGCGCTTGATCCTCAGAACAATTTTTTAATCCCTCAATTATTTCCTGGAGAGAGTCTGGAAGCTTTTTGAATGTCTCTATTTCTCTAACATAGAGATCTATTAGCCAATCAGTACGAGATCTGGTGTTACCTTTATAGCCATCAATATTCATCTGTGGAAACAAACTTGAACAGGCTACCTTTCTGAGAGTTGAAGGAAAGGGTGTAAACAAGTTATAAACAGAACAAAAGTTTAACAACATCTTACTGAACAAATTTGTCCAAAGTTCTATTTGTTGGCTTTGGAAATGTTTTTCCATATGTGCAGAGAAATTCTCAACCGTCTCTTCTGGCTGAACGACATGCAAGAGTTTTTGTTTTGTTGTTAAGGACTTCACATAATCCAGTGGTGACTTTCCTTCCGAATCCCTCTGATGTAATAGCACTGTTCCTGCAGGAGAAACACCAAGCATTAAGAGGAAATAGCATTTTCAATACAACTGCTGAATGGTTTGCTGAGTTTTGCAGCAACTAGATGCCTTTACAGCCTCTTTTGTACTAACTTATGTTGACACTATTAAGTAGTCACAAGTCGACTGTCTAATTCAGTTGCATAAAAGAAATTTCAAGATAATTGCCTAAATTATTTTTTGAAGAGAAGTGTATACACCGGATGCTATAACAATAAATACTTAAAAGATCATATGTTTAACACTGAAATAATGTAATATTGACCCAGAGAAACAAAAAACGAAACACTAATCGTGTAAGAGTCATTGCCTAATGTCTCGTTTGAGAATTTCTCATCATTT
Organism: Sphenodon punctatus; assembly: GCA_003113815.1. Classification (NCBI taxonomy): domain Eukaryota; kingdom Metazoa; phylum Chordata; class Lepidosauria; order Sphenodontia; family Sphenodontidae; genus Sphenodon; species Sphenodon punctatus. Next base: position 489,310 of record QEPC01008742.1, read on the forward strand.
TTATTATATATTTCATAAAAACCCTAACCCCTTTTACTTGTATATTATATATATATTTATTTATTTACTGGTTTGTTTAGATTTTTACTCTCCTCTATCCCCTAAGGCTCAGGGTGGCTTACACCCCCCCAAATGCTCGGCCAAATAAATAGGTCTTGCACTGCTTCCAGAAGATGTTCAAAGTAGGGTTTAGGCCAGGGGTGGGGAACACCTCATGCCAAGGGGCCAAATGTGGTCCTTGGCAAGTTCTTATGTGGCCCCTTTCCTGTTCCTGGATCTGGCCCCAGGATCCAGTTCCTATCTCCAACCACTGAAAAACTGAGCTCAGCGTAAGGAATCAGAGAGGAGGGCATGCTCACAAGGCTAGGGGACAGATCCATGATCTGGATCCTCCTTTTCTTGAGTGCACCCGTTATGCAACCCCAACTGCTATGCAGCCCTTGGAGCCCATACTAAGTTTTAAAGTGGAACTAGGAATGGAAAAGGTTCCCCATCCTTGGTTTAGGTGAACCTCCAAGGGAAGGGAGTTCTAAAGCTGTGGAGCAGCCACTGAGAATGCCACTCTGCATGCCAGCGTCATATGACCTGGGCCAATGATGGAACTTGAGAGAGGGTATTTTTGGCTGATCTTAGAGGCCGCAGAGGGACAAAAGGAGGAATGTGGTCCTATAGATACATATGTCCCGGGCTGTTTAGGACTTTCTAAGGTGCTGGTTTTGACCTATATTGTGCTCGGCAGACTCTGAAGCACCGGTGTTATGTGCTTGCGGTGACCCACCCTCGTCCAAAGGTCAGCCGCCACATTCTGCTCAAACCGCAGCAGTTTTCAAGGGCAGCCCTGTGTAGAGCGCATTGCACTTGCTTCCTTGTAATATGTACCCTCAAGAAAAATGTGCCCAAACACACCATCTACTTGTAGAGCAATCCTCCTCTCACTTTCTTTTATAGGTTGGCTGGCTAAGACAAACAGGTCAGGTTGGTTGACCTGGGACATGTAGCAATTTAGTTGGCAACATTAGAATCATGGGCCATAACTGTAAGCCACTTCAGACTGGCGTAGTCCCCGATGAGGCCCCCAGTGTTTCGCTGAGACTACTCTAGCGTAGGTGGTTTGGAGATCATGGCCCAGGCCCTTTTCAAAGAAGTAACAATTCCTCTTTCACACTACCTAAGGAAGAAACACAGGTTTTGGATAATTAAACAATATAATACACAATAAACAAGCAACGTAGTTGTTCAAGTGTTATGCTCTTTTTTTAATTAACACTCCCAAAGTTTATTAAAGATTGCTGTTTGCTTATACAACTGTTTGGGTATGTTATATGACCGCAGGAGGGAGAGGAAAAGTTAGCATAATGCAAAACAGGTTGTATCATCAACCAATGAATGAACAAATATGCATTATTATTTTATTTTAAATTTTTTATCTTGCCCTATCCCAAAGACTCAGAGTTTTGAGGAAAATCTGATTTTTGTTCCTACAAAATGGCATAGGGGCTTTAACATAACTTCGTTATAATAATTAGTCTACCTTTCAAAAAAAGTAAATTGTAGATTTAACAGTTAGCTAAATAACATTTAAAGTATTTTAAATATTCAATGGCTGTGAGGTGGGGAATGGTAGGAGAAGGAGAAGTGACAATTACCTGTAAAGCTTTAGTACGAGAGAGAGAAAGAATAAAAGTTTCTAAGGAAAGGCTTCAAATTGAAGCTACTGAGCTGGAAGGAATCTCCAATGAATGTGTAATGTCGTTCCCACCATGGTGGTGTCAAACTACTTGACAGGCCAAAACCCAGAATGTGACAAAGGCAAAGATAACGCTGCGTGCAGCCTGTACAGTTGCCAGAAGACCTTGATGAATGCAAGTGCAAGTAGATCTCCTCCCCTAGGACAAGAGGATCATCCACTGCCTATTCTTCACAAAGGCCCAGGAAAAATGCATATCTGTCAGTGCAATGCCACTTTGTATTGAAGATTTGGGCTAACTATAATATTGGCTCTTGCATCACTTAGACCGATTGAAGTGAGGCCAGGTATTGGCTTGGCATGTCAGATACATGGTTCAGGAGATAAATAAAACACCTGGGAGACAGACACTGAGGTTCAGCAAAAATACAGAGAGAGAGAAGAGCAGAGGAATGTATTGATTAGGAAATACAGTCAGCACAAGAGACACAAGAATAGCCTTTAGGGGGCAGGAGAAGACCGTATAAAGAAAAGCCTTATGAAGCAGAAAAATCAAAACACAATTTGGTCTTTTCCTGGCTGAATTTAGTTATAAGCTATCTAAATACAGTCCATTCCTTTCCCTTATGTGGTTATGTGCAGAATGATTACTGTACTCGCACAAAGCAGGATACAGGCTAGATGCACAGAAATTAGATTGACATACATAAGAGGTATGGGGAATCTGTTGTAGCTAGACATTAACTCAGCATTTAAAAAAAATCTTTTTTTGTATGTTTTTAAACATGGGAATTACTTTCATTGTGCAACCTTTAGCAAGGAAAGATCTAGAGATTCTACTACAGAATTTATATAAAAATCATACTGGAAGTCTGTACGTGTAGCAATATACCTATCTCACACTAAACTCTGTCCCACCATCATCTCTCCCCAAAACAGCAATTACCAGAGTTACAAAACAGTTCCTTCCTCAGGTAATTTGTTAGCAAAGTGTATTCCTCAAAGGAAATCATTTTTATAAATGTGAATTAATTTTCATTGAAATACACTGAGAAAGCATATTACTACACCTCTGAAAGTCATAGCAATAAAGATTAAAATAATAAAGAAGTGTTTGTAGCAATGGTTGGTAGCTAGGCAACCTTCATGTTCATTTGCTAATAAATCTTTCAGGATATAGTTCTCCAGATCAACATAGGATTATGAAACACTTTAAAAACAAACCACTCATATTACTTCTATATTCATACACTGGAAGAATTCATGAGTCATGGATCTATTAAAATAAATTCCAATGAAAAAATGAATAAGCATAGAGATGTCGCGGTTTCGGTCTATAGTGATCAAAACAGCTTGCTTTCTAAAGGACATGGAGAACAGTGTTGCTTGTTAACCATCTGCAAAAAAGAATGCTATGAACTTTTTATGGACTCAAATGCTGGATAATTCCTGTAAACCAGTTTAGCATAAATGCACTCACCCCCATGCTGAAGTAGCAGCTCGGCAATTTCTAAATGTCCGTTTGACAGTGCATCATGCAAAGGAGTCACCCCGTCCACTTGACTGAGCAGGTCTACCTCTGGACAACGTTGCAAAATTTCACGGACACACACTGTGCTACCATGGTTACAGGCTTCATGCAAAGGCGTCCAGCCAGCATAGTCTGAATTATAAATCAAGGCAAGTTTTAAAACAGCAAGATGTTCATAATATTGTCATTTGATTCCTTAAACAGCTCAACTTTTACTGCCAAACATTTCTATATTACCTTTTAAATTTAGATAGTTATTTAGCCCATTAAAACAAAACAAACCCCAACACCTTAGTTTTGAGGTTTCAATAAAAACCACTACCACCACCACCAGATTGGTGAGTAAAATGTGCTCCAGAGATTTTAGTTCAAACTAGTAATTTAGAAAATCGTGGATTACTGTCATGGAAACACAAATACTACAGTTTTTTGGCAACTTAGATGCTGCTTTGGTATACGAAATAAGTGACTTACCTTTCACATTAATGTCGGTTCCAGGGAAAGAGAGAAGCTGAATCAATCTCTCCACTTTGTTTCTTATGCAAGCTGTATGCAAGGCTGTCTCCCCTACCATAAAAAATTAATAGATTATACCAGTCTAGGCAAGATAGCAACTAAAGAAAATAATCAAAGTGCATGGAGCTAGGAGATCTGGCTACACGCCAGAAAATTCAATAACGAGTAAGATTTTCCTTTGTCCTGGTTAAACATCTTTTAAGAAAATTCAAAAAACACACAGAGCTTCTGTTCCGTTGTAGATCCAGCAATGAAATTGTACTGCAAAAGGTTTAACACAGGAATTATCTCCCCCCACCCCCCAGTTCAAGGTTTAAAGCTTCAATCACACTATAAAGGCACCGAATGATCACAGAACACCAAAAATACTGGGTTTTGAAGCAATAAAAGTTTAGTGCAGTTGCCCTCCCTTAAATTTATTCATGAACCTACGTTAAATGTATGGTTCTTTTTACACAGCATTTATAGCTTAATTCAAATGAATGTTTCTGGCTAAGCACGAGTGCCTCTACACACCCAAGTATAATTCAGAACTTCAAATCCGCTAACAGATGGTTTGCTGTTTCTCAATAGGCTGTCTGGCTTGGCTACGGTATGAGAGAGAGAGAGAGAGAAAGAGAAATGAAGGAGTCTTAATAAAAACTAAGGGGACCATTTAAAGCAGACAGAGGTGACAAATGAAACAGTGAGACCGAGAACTGCTGTTTTTGGGTAGATATGCAATTAAAAAAAAATACAGATTTACTGTATCTACAATTCTGTTTTCACCAAGTGATTATATTTGAAGAGAAGCCAGGGCAAAACTTGATGCAAGGTGAAAGATGATGTTGCCAAAAAGCTTAGAAATGAAAAACATGCCAGACTAACTATCTCAGTCCATGCAACAGTGCTAAGTCAGTATATTTTCATTATATTTAATTTACTGGCAGACATTACTTGGATGAGACTAGCACAAGACTTCAGGAAGTGTTGATCAGCTGGAGAGGCCTTCCATCCAACAATGAATTGAAAATGGCTGTATGATTCCACACCCTGTGCAAGTCTGCTGGGGGGTGTGCCTGTTCTCCCAGGAGAAACATATATCTACGGTGGGGGGTTTTAAAATGCAGACATGATTTGGGTTTTGGAGTGGAGAAGAGAAGAGAAAATGACCAAACGATTCCAGACTTTTTTCTTTGGTTTTCTTTGCTTTTAAAAAGTCATATAATTATGCATTAACTTTGATTATTTTATTTTTTAAATCTGTTTCCTTTCTCCTTACTGATTCTGCATGTTCTGGTGCCATTACTGCTGCTTTATTTAAACAGACCATACAAGCCAAAACCCACGTTTTTTGTTTTTTTTTAAATTCTTTGGCGTTTGGTGTTTGTGACTTTGGTGTTTGTGACTTACAGGTCTGAAGAAAATACTTTGAAAGATCAAAAAGTGATTCTGTTTGCTAACTTTGTCTTTGAACTCTCTGAAGTGTCAATGATAAGTGCTGTATTAGAAACACTATAGGTAAGGTTAAGTTTAAAAAAAACCAAGCCCTCCTTGTACCCCCCTGCCCACACACACTTCTAGCAATTGATTCTGCCCAGGTACTGACTTGTGGAGAGTGCATTTTATTAAATGTTGTTGTTAAATGGGTCCCTGAGTAAATTACTACCATTCTATTTTATTCTTTGGTACTTGGGTTCCAGCATAGATAAAACTGAAAGACAAATGCATTTCATAGCCTGGGCTCAATGCCTGGGAGAAAACAGTCCCTACGCTTAACACAGCTATGTGTAACATAGCCTCCTCCTCAGTCTTTGTTCACAAAATGTCTATGACTGAAAGAGATGAAGACTGAATTATACTTTCAAATCAGAAGATGCTGATCCTACCAAGCACAGGTTGAGGTGGATTAGCAAAGTAAGGCAGGCAAGACTGGAATGAGCTCATGCAAGCTATACAGTGTCATTAATATTTTGGAGGAAGGAAAAGAGAAAAAGCAGATTTATACTACCACTTATAAAATTATTTCCTTCTCTTAAAAATATTAACAAACATGAACTGAACAGAAGTATTTCTTGGCTATAAGCCAGCACTACAGCCTGCATTCATCAGAGCTAAACTGGCAAGTATTTGATTGTAACCATGTAAAGTTCTCAGCATAAATTAGGTACTCGAAATACCTTTAATATTAGTCTTGTAATTAATTGGAGAGTGGAAATTCTCTTTGGTCTGTGACATTTCAGCTTCTGCTTTGTTTCTTAACTTCTTTGATAACGGAGGACATTTATCAAAGGCCAGTTTACTAAAAGGAAAAAAAGCAGTGACACAATTTAGACAAGTCATTTGAAAGTTACATACATACATTTAATGTTAGTCCAGAGTGCATACATCAAGTCACACACCAAGTGCATATAGCCACATGTTGTCAGAGCTGAAAGATTACATTTCAGAAAGTCTCTTCAGTCTATTTTACAACACTTAGTAAAAGTGTATACTAGATACACAAGCAGTAATCATCCAACAGACAGGAGTTACATTTTTTTCAAAAATGTAATTACGTGAACAGTTTCATTTCTCTAAGGAAACATTTGATATCAATAGTGGGGAAATGTACATGCTTTGTAAGTATGTACTGAAAAGAAAAAAGCCCTGCCCAGATGTGTTATAGGTTTAAAATGGAGCTTTCTGCCAGTCATAGTAATTTGCAAACAACACAGGTCACCTAAAGTTCAAGAAATGTGTCAGGTCAGAAGCTGTCCCCCAAAGCAGAATAAAACTGGCGATGTTATACGTATTACTTACGGTAGATCAGGCAGCACTTCGGCTTGGTTCTGCTTATCACCATTTAGCATCAGTAATGCCCTTTGAGACTCGGGGCAAGGCCAATGCCCTATTTTCTTTTTCTTCACTTTCTGCACTTTTCCTGTCTCACGCATATTTACGTTTCCTAAAGCTGGCAAATAGGAATTAACCTGTTGCAAAAGGAACATTTTATTCTGTCATTTCTTCGACTGTTTATGGCAAAGTCAGTAGCACATAACTGGTAAACAAACAATTATTTATCATTTCCCGCCCATCTTTTTTGTTGCACTTTATCTCCACTTAAAAAACGAATGGTAGTAAAATGATTACACGACTACATCCCACCTTACAAAAGTGTTAGGAATCTGTACGCAACTAAAATGACTCTTGGCCACACACATCATGTACAGGGTTTAATTGCCATCTTTGCCCAGGTTACAAGTGTATCTTGCAATGTAAGCAGTTTCAATAAGACCTATGCACACTATTGTGGAAGCAGAAATAGCCTTGCACCAGGGGAGATGAAAGGAGAAGTACAGGCAGGTATTTTACCTCAGAAGCTCTTTGGCTGCACTGTAAAGAACGCAATTATTTTAAGAGGTTTAGAATAACTTCACTCACAGGACAATCCTCCACCATGAAAATGTTTTGCAATTGACTTCAATGGCAGAGGCCTGTGCCCTCAGCATAATTATCAAGTTCTTCTTGCTAATACACTGAGGTAGAGGGAGGGGCAGAGAACCCTGGCTGTGCTTTGCCACCCCCTTTATAGTAGGCTCACAGGAACAGCTTGTGAGTAGTGCAGGCACTAGGACTCACTTTTGAACATCATGCAGTGGACAAGGCAAGGTGCCCTTTACTCCCTTCCCACAGTCACAGAGAATGAGCATGTTGAGGTCCACAATCATGCGCTGAAAGGCTACTTGTACTGACTGCGTGTTTGTTTGTTTTTTAAATATTGCCACAGTTATCTTTTTTTAAAAAAAACAACCACATATTTGAAATATCCATTCTGTGGCACCAGATGAAGTACATCTCCCAACTGCACAGGTGACTAACAGGATGTTAATATTCAAAGATCAGATGACTAGATGGAGCACAACTGTATGGAGCACAATAGTGATGTGATCTTGGAATTATTGCCATATTCGAAGTAGACTAACAATGTAGGATGACCGTGTTATCCTAGCTTTAGTGTTGCCCCCAACCTGCAAAGGAAGAGCATTGGGGCTGAAAGACCAAGGGAAAGTGTGGGTGCATGGAGCATAAGTTGTGAGCGAGCACAGTATGCGACACCATACTACAATTTCAGTGCTTACAAGGTGTGCAAGTTAAGGCGGGAGCCTTAACATATACAATTGTTTGCTTGATATAAAACCGCCTTAACTAAGTTTGTAAAACCGTAGGTTTTTTGTTTGTCTAATTTGTTTGCGTTTTTTAAAACACAATCCAAATACCTGACAGTGATAGTATGTAGATGGGAATAGATTCTACTACATCTATATTTCAGTTACATGATGTTTCAGCACATTTGTTACAGAGAAAGGGAACTTTAGGGTTTGTGGCAAAATGTGGTCTATGGTGCATTTTTATTTAGGCAGTTTCAAGTGCGTGGATTTAGTTTTTATTCCCAAGCAGTGAGAGAGTAAACTAAAGGTAAGGAACCAAAAACAAAGGCAGGCAGTTTAGGACAGGAGACAGATCTAGGATCTGAACACTTTACTGCCTCGAAGTTGTACACACTCAGACCTTGGAGCTTTTAGTGATCATCAAAGTGGCTTCTTGAACGAGAAAGGAGTGTGTGTTCATTTCGTGTCCCACAATGAATTTATGCTGCCCTCAAACCCAATAAGCAGTTCATTTGTACTTCCAATCAACTGATGTTGCCTCCAACTGTATAACCAGCTCATTTCTGCCCCCTTAATCAACTCATACTGCTTTAGCTGCAGGGAGGGGTGGCTCCATACTGGAAGTCCCACCAACACAGCAGCCAGCATGAGGACTGAGATTCCTCTGACTGCCCAGGCCAGCATGTAGCAGGATCCACCCCAAACAACTCTCAAACAGGCTGGAAGATGCTGCTAAGAAAATGTAGCTCATGTCCCACTTTCAGCCCAAGAACAAAGCACTCTACACTTCCAGGTGAGCCTGGCCCGAACTCCAACTCCTACCCCCTTCCACATCCTAGGACCAAAGGGCTCCCAACACAGCTATCCTCTTCTACCCAGCCCAACTGCTCCCAGCTTCAGCCTCTCCACTCCACTCCCACTGGCTGCTTATTGTCACTCTAAATTACAGTGTGGGCAACATACACACATGCGCACACAGGGCTGCTTGGGTGGTTCTATGGAGATGAAAAACTGGCAGATCAGGAGATACAAGGATGGTGAAATAGACTAGGGAGAACCCAGGAAAGGTGGGGAAAAATTGCGGGCTGGGGTTGCCATGAGGGATGGAATGGGTTGTTTGTGATTGAAACAAGGGAGTCGCTCTGTCCCTCTCTTGATGCAGATCCTGTACTCAGGCATGGAAAGGAAAAGCAAAGAAAGAATGGGAGTGTTGCAAGAGTGAGAGAGGAGTGGGGTGAGCACAGCAGGGTGAATTTACATGCACACTGCATTTTTGGCAAGCAGATCAAAGCTCTGCTTAATTTGGTCTGCTTTTCTGGCGCTCCTCTGCATAACCTCCCTCCCTCCACCCCCCGGGCTCCCTTTTATTTTTTTTCTACTACTTTCTTGTTTCTGCTCCTCTGGACAGCGTCAGGGGGAGAAAGGGACAGAGCTGCCAGGGGGGAGAGGGGGACGGGGGACACAGAGACAGGTGGATCAACTCGGATTCCATGTTGTTCTGCTCTCTCACTTATCTGACTCCCTCGTCATCAAACCCGCAGCCTTACACCATCACTCACACACTGGAGGGGGGGGGGGGGG
>QEPC01008742.1:498819-518775 GCA_003113815.1 Sphenodon punctatus
GGGGGGGGGGGGGGGGCAGGGATGGGCTAGTGGCTGCCTGGCTACGTGTGTAGTAAGCTTCAGTGCAAGCTTGCAGACGACGAGACAGGCGGGCTAGTTGGTGCTGGAGGAGCCTGAACTGAAAAGGGATGGAGTCGACAGGAAGGGTGCTTCCCTACTCCCATCCTGACCTCGTCTCTGTGCTGTGGCGGCCTGAGATTTGGTGCCGCTGCAGCTGCTCAGACTCTTTCCATCAGGCCTTGGAGAAGTCCTCTTGCTGGCGCTGCCTCGCCTGTTGCGAATGTGCACCCACTTTGCCGTGGAGCTCCTGCTCCCTCCCAATGGCAGCCCTGCCTAGTCAGTCAGTCACCCACGTAGTGCTGGCGGGGAAGGCCACCAGGCACACAGCATAGCCTATGATGGTGGCGCCCCAGTGGCTCCCGGCTCAAAGACCCCACCTCCCCAACTTTGGGAGCAGCCTCAGCCCCCTGATCCATGCGGCTGCTAAGAGGGTTGGCTGGACAGCCCCGCCCCGAGCTGCTGTGCACCACAGCTTGTTTGGGGCAATGGCCGGGAGAAGAGCATCCATTGCTCCTTGCATGTGCGCTGCAGAGGGTGCTCGGGCTCCCAACTACTTAATGCCCCCCCCATCCTTGCCCCCTGAAGCCAGCATCCCTCTACCCCCACCCCCCGTAGTCCTGCCTTCAAAGGGCACTGCTTTGTTGCAGCCCTGCCTGCTCGCCAGACTCTGCTCCGCTCCCCTCACGTCGCCTAGGGCCGGTTTGTTTGTTTATTCTACTGCTCATGCACATGCGTGACATAAAAGCTTAACGCACACAGGCACAACGATTAAAACATTAAGTTAAATAAATAAGATATCTTCTACTGGTCCATTTCACTCTTTTAACACTGGCACGTATTCTGAGCATTGCCTGACACTCCTATGAGACCGGATTCTTTCTTACTGGCAAGATCAAAGAGAAAACCCTGTCAACGTTGGGTCGCACGCCAGAAGAAATTGCCCCGAGAACTCCCACTGAAATCAATGGGCCTCTTACTGAAGAGAGTTAGCTTCGCCTTAATTAAAGGAGTCGCTATTGCGGCTCCTTAATACACCAAAGACCTAAAGATGGAATGCCACATAACCAATGCACAGGTCCTAAACCATAGTGAGGAAAGACTCACTTTTGTCTTTGCAAGGTTTTAGGTCATTAGTCTGCTAGTCAAACCATATTCTTTAATTTTGTACGGTATCATAAAGCACAAATGTTACTTACTATTTTTTGAAGGGAGAGTGGCTCAGCAGAAATTGTAATATTGTTCTGTAAGCATGAATTTGTAAATACTGCTTCAGCAACAAACATTTCAAGCCAGAGGGATGGAATGGAGGAAATGAACATTTTTAATTCCTTTGTTGAAAAGTCTGTGGGGAAAAATAAAAAGCCTTGCAGATGTACAATGCACCAACCATATCACAGCTCAAACACCTGTTAGATTTCTGTCCAACTGCTATTAATGTGTAAGAATTATAAAAACTATTAGGGAAAACATATTGACCAGTTGCTAAGAAGTAAAATTCCTGCAGTACTGCCTATCGAAAGCTGCTTTTCACACACACACACACACACACACACACACACACACACACACACACACACACACACACACACCCCTCCTTCAGCCTGCTCAACATTAAAGCAAGGCTCCTACTGTAAAAAATTGCCATGTCTGGACACAATCTGTGTAAACATTATGACAAAAATTTCAAAAGGGAAGCTATGAAAGACATCGTCCTCAGAGTTTCAGATATAACTTAACGCTTCTGCTACTAAGGAGATTCTTTTGTGTTCACATCCTTTAGCAACTAATTCTGGCACTCTCAGGTAAGTTATGTGCCTTCCTCTATAAGGCAGTGTCATTGCAACCTACATACACTACTGGGGCAGCTGAGACAACCCAGATTGTAGAGCCACACGTAATTGTCTCCCTTCCGTTCAAGAGAAGAAAGAAGCATTACATGTGAGAGCCGAAACCTGGTTGACAGAACATTTCCAAGTAGATATCTATTAAATTTGGACAATTCTATTTTTACTAGAAACAAACGTTCAAATTCTGCCCTTTCCTGTACCTCATGCAGTTTTATGTGTATATAACAAAGGGAAGATTTTCACTCCAAGTCTGCAAAGCAAGAGACTCCAATTTGAATGTTAATATATCAGATATACATATAAAAGCAGACAAAATACCTCCCAAACACTCACCATCACATGAAATGGCAATGTAGCTAGCCAGGTCAACTGCCACATGATGCAATACATTTTTGTCCATTACGAAGCCTGAAAGAATCCAATATTCCACCACGGTTCCAAGAATTCCATGCAATAAATCAGATACTTCATGCTTAAAGACCTAGAACAGCATATACCGTATTTAACAGTATTACAAAATACTAATTAAAAACTGACTGTCCACATTTTAGCCCTCATTGGTGTATTGTGTGGCTCCTTCTTAAGGGAAATCTCCTGGAATATTAATATTGCAAAATTCATTTGGCAGAAAGATCCCACTGTACTGGTTTAACACAAAATTTTGTTTCTTTATCCAGTTTTAGGCTGTTTTTACATGGCGTCTCCAGGTGGGGGGTGCGTGGGCGTGACATTGCATGCACAGCGGGTGGGTGGGATGTGCACACGGCCGCACAGACATTCCCACTCACTCCCACGCACGGAGCAACCTCCATTTTCCCTGGTTGATTCGTGAGTGGGGATGTGTGTTAGGCAGGAGCACGCACGCACCCTCACTCACTGCATGCGCTGCCTCCTTCACACAGACCCTGCCCACTCAAACAAAAATTGGTCACCTACCTCGGTGAATTTGTTTCTGTTCTGTCACACTGTCAGTGCTCCGCACGGGTAGCTCTGCGTATGGCCGACAGGAGGCAGAAGAAAAAAAGACCTCATGCGGATGCGTGGCGCTGCCCCTCTTCAGTCCATAACCAAGCCGAGGGCCGTCTCCTCATTCCTGCAATTCTTATTCACACTGATTAGTGTATGCCCCCCCGCTCCGGGGCCTTACGGACCTAACTTAAATCCTTATCCTACTAACTAACCTTTAACTGTTATTGTAACTGAAAACTGAACATCCCTACATGCTCACCCCGTCTAGATTAGTGCTGTTTGACAGGGAGGGCCGGAGTACTGACAGTACGACAGAACAGAAACAAATTCACCGCGGTAGGTGACCAATTTTTTCTGTCTCCTGTCAGTGCTCTGCACGGGATGTACCCGAGCTCCAAATTATGGGTGGGAGCAAACAGCCCTGGAAACCTCCAGAACTGTCTGCAAGACCCTCCTGCCAAACACCGCATCAGCGGACTTAAAGAAGTCTAATTTATAATGCTTCACGAAAGTATGTAAGGAGGACTAGGTTGCCGCCTTACAAATTTCGTCATACGACGCCCTAGCCTTAAAGGCGTATGATGTGGCTGTGTCTTTAACTGAGTGCGCCCAAATCTGTAACGGGGGAACCTTATTCTTTGCCTTATAGCCTTCTATAATGCATTGCTTAACCCATTTCGATATTAAAACCTTTGAGGCCTTCCTACCCCCATAGCTAGGTCTGATATTAATTAATAGGGCCGAGGTCGACCTCAAGGCCTGGGTCGTTTTAAGGTAAATCCTCAAAGCCCTTCTGACATCCAGGGTGTGCCATATTTTTTCCCTGGGATGAACAGGATTAGGGCAGAAGGATGGCAGGACTAGTTCCTGAGACCTATGGAAAGTCAAATTCACCTTGGGAATGAAGGCCTCGTCGACTCAGAGTAACCGTTTGGTCCCCAAAGGAACAGTAATTGTCACCTATAGACAAGGCTCCCAACTCAGAGACCCTGCGATCCGATGTCACTGCCACTAAGAATACCACTTTAAGAGTCAACATGTATAAGGATACATGGCGGAGTGGTTCAAACGGAGCCCTAGTAAGGGCATCTAGGACCAGACTGAGGCTCCATGAGGGACACCTATGTGTCACTGAAGGGCAGATGTTACGAGCCGCTCGCAAGAACTGTCTTATGTGCCTATGAGGGAAAACTTTCCTTTGAGAGACTGATTGAAGAACGGAGGCAATAGCAGCTGACTGGCGAGCCAGAGTGCTTGGTCTTAAGCCTTTTTCTAACCCTTCCTGGAGGAACTGAAGGATTATGCGTACCCCTGATTGAGATGGGTCTATGCCTCTTTCCCCCGACCAACTGGCAAACGTCTTCCAAGTAGAGCTAAAAGCCCGTATTGTGGCCGGGCGTCTAGCCTGTTGCAAGGTGGCCAGAACCGCCTCTGAATAACCCTGTGCTCTCAGGGCTGCGCGCTCAAGAGCCACGCTGTCAGACTTAGAATGGGAAGATTGTTGTATAGAAAGGGGCCCTGAGTTAGTAGGTCCTGCCTTAGGGGCAGGTGTATCGGCCTGGTCTGACTCAGCTGCACTAGGTCTGTCTCTTATACACATCTAGATGTGTATAAGAGACAGCCTTGGCCACCATGGCGCCACGAAGATCACCTGGGCCCGTTCCCTGATAAGCTTGGCTACTGACCTTGATATGAGTGGAAATGGGGGAAACGCATAGAGTAGACCTCCCGGCCAGTCTTGGTTGAGGGCATCCACTGCTTGCGCCGTTCCGTCCGCGACCCTTGCCATATACTTGGGCAGTTGTGTGTTGCTCCAGCTCACGAACAAGTCCAGTACTGAATGGCCAAAGTGTTCTATCAGGGACTCAAATATCTCCGGGTGCAGTCACCACTCGTGTGGATCCAGTGTCGGACGACGCAGCCAGTCCACTTGGAGGTTCTCTGTCCCTTTGATATGTAGAGCTTTCAACGATTGTAGGTTGCTCTGTGCCCACGTGAAGAGTTTCACCGGCTCGCGTTGGAGTGCGAGGGCCCTGGACTCCTCCCCCCTTGATGACGGATGTATGACTTTGCAGATATGTTGTCCATGTAGACAAGAACATGTGCAAATCCGATGGCGTGGATCAGCTGTTTGAGGGCAAGGCGGACTGCTCTGAGTTCTAGCACATTGATGTTCTGTGAAAGATCCGCCTGAGACCATAGCCTTTGTACCGATGTGGATCCCATCTGGGCTCCCCATCCCGTCAGACTGGCGTCCGTGGTTATGCTCATGCGACTTGGTTCGGAGAGAGGTACTCCCTTTTCGAAAGTTTCTGCGTCTGACCACCAAGACATTGATCTCATAAACCCTCGTGGAATGGTGACCCAAGGATTGAGCCCTCTGGTGAGCTCTAATTGCATAGGCCTCAGCAGCTGTTGCAAGGGGCGAAGGTGGAATCGTGCCCATTGCACCTGTCTGGTGCAGGAAACCAGATCTAATAACTGGGCTAGGTACTTTAATCTTGCCCGCTGCTTGTTTTTGAGCCTCTGTAACATTGACCTGATGTGCTGCTGTCTGGTTGAAGGGATGTACGCGTTGCCTGAGGAAGTATCTCTCAATACCCCCAGGTGTTCCAGTCTGTTGGAAGGCACTAGATGGCTCTTCTCCCTGTTTACCAGGAATTCGTGGCCCTCGAGGTACGTCATCGTTCTGTCCAGGTCCCTCAGGAGTCCCTTGTGAGTCCGACCGCAACAGAAGGTCATTGAGGTATGGGTAAATACATACCCCTTCCTTCCTGAGGTTCGCCACTAATGGTACCAGGATCTTAGTGAAGGTCCTCGGAGCAGACGAAAAGCCGAACGGCAGAGCCTGGAACTGGTAATGTTCCCCTTGATAACAGAAGCAGAGATAAGATCGGTGCGGTTCCCATATTGGGACGTGGAGATATGAATCTCTGAGGTCTAGGGATGCCAGCCAATCCCTGTTCCTGATGGCATGACAGATGAAGGACACTGTCTCCATCTTGAAGTGGTGGTAGCAGACCGCCATGCTCAACCCCTTCAGATCTAGCACCGCCCTCCAACCTCCGCACTTCTTGGGCACCAGGAATAAGATCGAATATAGGCCCAAATTCTTTTGATCTGAGGGAACTGATTCTATGGCTCTGATTGTCATGAGCCTTTGAATTTCACCCAGCATTGCCGACTGCTTGAGTTGGTTTGCTGACCTTGGCGATATGATGAAGCCCTGGGCGGGGGAACCTTTTAGTTCTGTATGATAGCCATTCAAGACACAGTCCAGAGCCCAGGCATCGGAGACTGACTGTTCCCAGGCTGCTGAGAAAAGCTGAAGCCTGTATAGTCCCTCTGTGTCCCATTCAGGAGTCTCCACAGATCTACCCAGCTGTATTTTTCCAACAGCCTGGAAATTTCCTTGGACTCACTCCTGTCGTTCCCTCTTTGGGTATGAGGAAACCACACTAATTCTCATGGAGGTGGCTGAGTAATCGAGACCCTTTCTCAGTGAGGACTCTATTCCTCTGTCTGCGGGATCCTTGGGGAAGCAGTTCCCCCTCTGTGGGGAATACTGTTTGCTTTGCCAAAGACACCGAAGCTGCATCTATCTTAGGGTTCTTCAAAAGAACTTCCTTCTTACGAGAAAGTGAATACAGGGAAGCCTGGGTTTTGTTCATTCTTTGATTCTTTTCTGGCTGCTTCCATTCCCCCAAAATCAATTTTTCAAATGCTTTATCTAAGGGAACCCCCATTTCTTTGCCGCGATAAGAGGGAATGTACTCTTGCTCTTCCTCCTCCTGGGAATCAGAGGAGGTCTCTTTCAGCGGCTTCTCTACTAGCTTAAGGGTCTTAGTAACCTGAGACATGAATTCATTCCTGCATGGCAGGGGAAAATGCCTCTCTCTGTCTCTGGGGTCCTGCACCTCCTGAGGAAGCAAGTCCTCCAAGTCCACCCACTCCTGCCCTGAATTGGGTTCTGATTCTGAGGCCAAATCTTCATGGAAAAGCTCCCCAGGCCTCTTTGGTTGCGACTCCCCCCCCCCACTCTCCTCAGCCGAGTGGGGAGGGGATCTCAGAAGCCTAGCCATGTAGCTCCCTGGTGGCCGCTTGGCTTTCTTTGCTTTACGCGGGGCTTTTCCTGCCTTTGGCTCTGCAGCGGGGGGAGGGGTGGGGTTGTTGTCTCCCTTGCCCTATAATTCCCATAGGCGGTCCAGGGATTGTTGGATCCATACCATGGCTGTGGTCTGGGAGGCTATGTCTGTGGGGGGATCCCCCTGTACTGGTGCTGCCTGCACCGCTCCCATCTCAGTTACTCCTTCCATTACCCCCTTTTGTCTGACTCAGTTGGAAAGAATGGTGGGGAAGGAGGAGGGGGAGGAGGCACCATGGACTGCAGCTTCGGCTGGAGCCGCTGCTCTGTCTCTCTCGCCCATCGGGGAGCGAGGGGAGCACTCTCAGCCCTTGGAGAGCTGTACTCACGGTTACTGCGGTGGGCTGCCGGCCACGTTGCGCGGTGCCCGTCCTAGTTGTTAGGTGGGGGAGGAGTTCAACTAGCCTGTGCTGGGTCCCCGGGCACATTGCGTGGCAACGAGGGAATTCACCTCCACCGCACTGAGCTCCCTGGTTCCCGGGCACTTTGCGCAGCAACCTCTGGGGGGGGGGCTTAAGGGCCCCGACCCCGCTTGTGCTGCAGCCCTGAGTCTAATTCGGGCGTGCACCAAGCCTAATTGTCCATTTGCTTCCTTCTTTAAACAGTCCTCTCTTTTTTTTATTTTTTTTTAAGTACGGCGAAGCCGCTGAAGCTTCCTATCGACTGAAGGCAGAAGGTAAGACTGAAGAGGGGCAGCTCCACGCATGCGCATGAGGTCTTTTCTCCTTCTGCCTCCTGTCGGCCATACGCAGAGCTACCCGTGCGGAGTACTGACAGGAGACAGAAGGAGAAACACGCAGATTTTTTCATGTTCATGAGAGCGGCCCATGTAAAAAGGGTCTTAGTGGTGCTGACTGCAGCAGGTAGTTCATGATGAAGCCATTGTTGCCAAATTAGTTGAACACTGAGGGTACAGTAGCCATTGTTACCAAATTAGTTGAACACTGAGGGTACAGTAGCCATTGTTACCAAATTAGTTGAACACTGAGGGTACAGTGCATTACTTAAAATATATCTCATTAAAGTAAGAAGATAGCTACATGCAAGAAGGAATAATTTTAAAAGCAGATAACCTTCTTGTCTGCTAGGCTTCAGTTTAAATACATTGTTTATGGTATACTGTATTGTACAATAATGTCTTCTTACCACTTTCACTTTTAATTAAAGGCTTAAAATCAACAACATATAAAGTTTATCACCAATTTGCTGCTAACTAGGCATCGGTGCACCAGACTGAGCAGGACATGCAAGGAGCCTATTCGTCCTTCCATAATGCAAAATATAGACATCTGTCTGCTGGTATTTTAGAGCATAAAAAGGTATTGTTATATTTTTTGGCAATACTAGACATCTCTAGACTAGCCCTTACCTTCTGACTTTAAAAAAATTGCACTCGCTGTGTCTTGGGGTCAATATGACCCCAATGGGGAAAACCCATTATAGGTGGTGTCTATTTATCCCCCAACTATAGTCTGTGGCCCCAAACCTTCAAACAAAGCCCTGGGAGCGCACGCACGCACAAGTCTGTTTTATGGGGATTGTTTTTAATTTCCTAAATTTGCCCCAAAGGCAAATTCTCTCATGCAAATTACTGGCTGTGCCTTATAGTCAAACTTTACTAACACAGTTAAGTACACTTAGCACCTTTATAGCCTGCTATTTGCATTTCTTTTGTTGCCTAGGATGCTTCAGGGCTTGTTTGCATTTCTTTGTTTGCCTAAGATTCTTATCTCCACAAACTGACCCCAGAAGGTAAACATAATACTTGGCTGAAGAAATGAAATCTAACAATCCCAGACTTCTTGTCTCCACAAACTTACCACAGAAGGGAAACTTAAAATTAGCCTGAAGAAATGAAACCTAACATTACTTGAACAGCTGAGAAATGACACAGCAAAGGTTTGTGTAAAACCAAATAGGAAAACTCCATTGACACCTTGTGTGCGTTTGCGCTCTGGTACTTTTTTGGCCACTGGAGACAAACGATGAGAGATATCTGGCTGAAATTTGAGTACGCTATGGCCAGAGGTACCAGTGACAATGTGCTGCAAGCTCAAAGTTGTAGACCCAATACTTAGCATATTTCCATGGGTTTTTTCAGCCACGATACAAAGGCACAAAATAATGGCAGTGAAGGGGTTAATTTTCATTGCTGCTGCCAGTCTGAAGTGGCCTTGGGTTCCATGTCCCCTTGCTATCTGAATAGTCCTTGAAAACTGTTTATTTTGGTTTATTTTAAGCTGGGGTCAATTTGACCCCAATTGAACTACATTGGCTTGGGGTCAATTTGACCCCAATAGGCAAACTCAATGGAAACCTGGGGTCCGTTTGAAAAATGTCACTTTTTTGTTTATAGGAGACAAACAGTAAGAGGTATTAGGCTGAAATTTTGGTATGTTATGCCCAGAGGTGACCATGTCCTAAAAGCTCAAACTTGAAGAGCTACTAATTAACTTTTTAAAAAACGTTTGTGCACTCACTGGGGTCAGTTTGACCCCATTACAGAAGGTAAAGGCTAGGCATGTCTGTTAAAAATACAGGTAGCAAATTGAATTTCACTTCTTTTAACCACAACTTCTGCATGTGAACTTTTCGGGACAGGGAGTAACATCAGGTTGCAGCTTTTTATATGAATATCAAATCCTACATACTTACCTCAAGCACTGCATCCTGTGTAGGCTGACTGCTTAGTTATGTATTAATACAGCACTGCACAACACAGTTCAGCTCTTGCACTATATTTTTAGAACACAAAACTGCACAGTGCAGAATTCTACCATCTTTAAATATTTCTCCATATACTCTGAAAGTACAGTGAAGCACACATTTTGATACTAAATTATGAACAGCACTGGCACCATTTAAATGTTAGAATATCCCTCACACTAGTAGTTATATCTTCCTAGCCAATTCTTTGATATTCCTCCAAGAGTAAAATCTAGTTGAGGATTAGCTTAAAATCAATAAAATGGATTCTCTTCTAGCATTTTATAGAAAATTAACCACTGAGAGGAAATATGGATTTCATCAATAAGTCAGGTGGAGACATTAAAAATAATATACAGACTTTGGTACAAATAAAACTGTAACAAGGAATGCAAAACCTATTTGTGAAATACATGAACTAACATTGCCCCTCTCTCTAAAAAAGTGGGATAATGGATTAGGAATGTTTTGATGATCCAAAACACATGGGATAAATATTTTTCTCATCTTTAACTTACCATTAATTTTTAATATTTTCTTAATTTTATTAATAAGAATTTATACAGGAAAAAATATTAAAGAAATGATAATTTTTGGAACAAGGAAAGACCAGATGGGTTACATGTGTATGTTTCTTCCAATACTACATACATACTTTATTACATAGACTCAAGACAATCACCAATACTTATTAGGATCAACTTTAAAGGAGTGTTAAAGAATAGAATGGAAGAGAGAGAATTACTAAGAAGAAGAACTGAACTTAAAATTTTCAGAGTTAAACTCATTTGAAAAAGTATCTTACTGTCAGGCTCCGGGGCAGAGCCAGGGAAAGGGGAGGGGAAGCAGGTAGGGAGATGGGGTGCAGGGAGTTGGGGATGTCCTTCAGATTAAACAAGGAAACCTCTCAGCCACTCTCCAATACCGTAGGAGATTAAGCACTCAGCATAAGGACCAGCCACGCTGGTCTAAGAAGGCTTATGGCTCATCATCGAGGTTGAGGGATGGGAAGCCAGGAGTGAGGAATCCAGGAACCAGAGGCAGGGGAGCAAGGGAACCAGAGGCAGGGGAGCAAGGGATCAGGTTGAGGGACGGGGAACCAGAAACGAGGAATCAAGGAACCAGAGGCAGGGGAGCAAGGGGCCAAGACGTAGGGGGCAATGGAGCAAGGGGCCAAGACGTAGGGGGCAATGAATTAAGAGTAGGGAGCGAGGGAAACCCTAGGGGCAAGGGGAGGAGGCAGGGACTAAAGGAAAAGTGAGAGTCTAGAAGCAGGGTGCTGGGGGCTAGAGAAGCCCAAACCTAAAGGGCAGCAGAGGGGCTGAGGAACCAGCAACATAGAACAGGGGGGAAGGATCCGGGAACAAGCCCTGAGGGGCATCAGGGCCAATGGGGAGAGAACAGCAGGACATAAAGGAGGTAAGAACCATCCACACAGAACATCAAGCACGACAGGACTGACAGGACCTAAAAGAGCAACGAAACATACAAACAGGGCAAGGAGTGAATAGGAACCACCAGCCTAAACCACACACAGACAACACAGAGAGGGGGAGGGAGCTGGGCACGGGAAGCCCCAACACATACACTCACTATAACAAGACAGGTATCAAGGCAAGGGTATAGCACACAGGGAAACACTGAGGAACCACAACACACTTAAGACTAACAACCACAAACAGAACAAGAGGAAGAGGAACTGGCATGAGCTGAACAATAGATGATCTGAAGCTCCGCACCTGCCACAGCTCCCAGCAGCCCTAAATATCCCTGGGAGCCAATCAGACTGTGGCAGGTGGGCCACACCCTTCCACAGGTGTACACAAGGAACAAAGTAGGCAAGATGAGGAGGAGAAAGCCAAGAAGGGGGAAAGAGACTCCCTGCAGCAGCCTACCAGCAGCGCAGGATGCAGGGAGCCTCCCAACCAGCTCCCAAGGCCAGGGGTTCAAGGCCAGGCCGTGACACTTACGGATAACTGTGTTTCGAATACCTCTTGTACAAATCGACCCTCAAAGCACTTATAAATGTGAATGATTTTAATCTTCACAGTGCTTATTAATTTCATTTATTTATTTAACAAATTTTGTTACCCCGCCCCTCCTGCTCCAGGCAGCTCGGGGCAGTTTACACACATAAAACAAGAAGCTTAAAACATCACAATAAAAGAGAAGGCAAAAATAGATAAACAGATGTCTTTCCCCTCTCCCTTAACCCATAACACCCCAACCTAAATCCCATCTCCCTCACCAAATGCCTGGTGGAATAGCCAGGTCTTAGTCATACACCAGAAGGAAGGGAGGTCCGGGGCAATCCGGGCCTCCACCAGGAGGGAATTCCACAGCCAAGATGCGGTCACTAAGATCGCCCTTTTCATAGTGGCCACACGGGGGACCTCAAGGAGGGCGCTCCGGGCCGACCACAGGGCTCGCTCCAGAGCACAGAGAGTGAGGTTATCCTGTAGGTAACTTGGGTCAAGGCCTCTGGGACTTTATAGGTTAACACCAACATGTTGAATCAGGCCCAGAAGACTATAGGTAGCCAGTGCAGAGCCTGGTGTACCATGTAATGTGCTCATGGCAGCCCAACCCTGTAAGGAGACAGGTCACCGCATTCTGCACTAGCTGATGTCTCCAGACCATCACCGTTTACTCTTATGAAGTAAATAAATACTATTAACATAGGGGATAAGCAGCATTAACACAAAGCTATGTAATGAGTTAACCATGGTCACAAAATAAGTCTGCCACAAATCTAGGAAAAGAAGGTTGATATTTTGTGTTACTATCCTATCCCCTCACCCCAAAGCAGAGACAGGGAACCTCAGGACCAGGGTCCAAACGCAGCTTGCTGATGCTTTTTATTTTACTCATTTACTGTTTCTGTATCTGGCTCCAGTTAAATTCAAGGGTGGGCCTGAGTCCCAGGAAGTATTTCGACTAGGAGAGTGCACTCAGATATGTGAAAGGCCAGGGAAAGGCTGATATTGGCCATTTCAGGGTTAGAAATGAAAGTGAAAAGAACCCTGCATGGGTTATTTGGCTTTTAATTCATTACTTCTGTGCCCCATCTCCTGCACTGCCCATCATATAGGGCATTTTTACACATACCTTAAAGTTCCAGATTTTTCAATCTTCTGGATTTACAAGTCAGCAAGTAAGTTCCAGATGCATTCTTCACACACACTGCCCTGAGACAGCCTAAAGTAGCTGCAACTGTAGACATGATAGGCTGCCATGGAAATTAAGTGACCACAGCTGCCTGAAGCAAAGCAGTTTACTAGGAGAACTTTTTACACACAAAGGTTCTGGGAGACGTTCTATGCAGAAGTCCAAAGAGCCAGATGTTTAAGATATGGGTGAGTGATTTAGACACACAGAAAGTTTAGGATGTAACAGCAAACTTGCACGAGAAATGCGTGTGTAAAACAGCCGTAAATTCAATCACAAAAACTCCTGTTTGATATTCAGCTGTGGAAAGGCAGGTTCATCTAATGATGAGATTACTAGCTGAAGACCAGGGTTCATTTCCCTGCTCTGTCAACTTCTGGGCAGGGGGCGTGGTTTGTGAGAAAGGTTTGGGCTCTGGCGATCCATATTTATTTATTTTTTTTAATAAATTAAGCACTGGCTCAGGGTAAGGGAGCAAGGATGAAGGCATGCACAGATCCATGATCTGGACCCTTCTCTGCTTCAGCGCATCCCTTAATTATCCCCACCCCTAACTTCTGCATGGCCCCCCAAGGGAAAAGGTTTCCATCCCTGCCTTCAACCATGCCGGATTTTTACACCAGTGAAGGTTGCAGGCATTTTAAGGTGCGAGAGGGGATGGCCATCTGCTTCCAGAGCAAATAACCAATGGATTTCCATGATATGGCAAACAAAAAAGAGCAGCAAAGCTTTTGGCTGATGCACACTTTGTATCTATACCTCTTTCACAACTAAGTGTCTCATCTTTGTCCACTGCCAAGAAAAAACTAGTATAGTCAGATTAATGATAATCAAATTATTTGCTATAGCATCCGGCAGTAGGACTGGCATCAACTGGTTGACAATACGATGAAACAACATTAGCATGAACTAAGGTTGATGATTTAATGTACAAGCATCAATGTATCAAAATAAGAAATAGAACATACCCTGCTAAAGATAATGTCCACATAAATGAATCAAATTATTTTAATTAAAAATTGCCAAACAGTAAGTGCAAAGCAGAATCCTAATAATAGTAATTAAGTTAAAACTTAAAGTCTATGCAAGAAAATCTTAGTTAACTTCCATATTAAATATGAAAATTGCTACCACAGTGTGTAGCAAACATCACTATGCAACATGCAGCTTTTGTTTATAAGGCACTATAGAAACTTCAGATTAAATACATTAAATCAAACTATTTTGTAGCTCTGCTCCCTATTTTTATACTTGTAACAGTCCTTTTGTAATTAAGAGCTTGATCCTCCAAGGTCTAAGTGCTTTGGTCTGATCCAGGAAAGCACTTAGGAATAGGCTAAACTTTAAGTAGTCAATATCTGATATTGTATCCAAATTCTGCTGAGCATATTTCACACAAATTTAACAAATATTGATCTAATTTGTAAAAGTGAGTGATTAATACTTTCAGATTTTTCATATATGCTGATAAAATTACTATTAATAGATATCAGAATTACTGCAACGAACAATCAATAGTGTGGTGTAGACGGCTTGGGGAAACTGAAGGCCATCAGAGGAGGATCTACACCCTTGAGTTCTGTTTATTCTGAATGGAGGCAGCTAACCTTGTTTCCAAGACACTTTATCATTTATTTTACCTAGAAGTCAAGCTACAACAAAAAAATACAATATATATTGATTATTATTATAATTTATCAATATATATTGATTATATTATATTTCTTGATGCATTCCTGAGCTAAGCATTTGTTATAAAAAGATAGCTGATCACTTGCAGAGATTGACTTTCTTGGTGGAGATGCCAAAGGCCATCCCTCCTTGCAAGGTGTTATTTTTTTTATGGAATGCTCAAGAGTTTTCTATTATGAAACCTCTTGTGATTATGACAGACATTAGAAAACCTCTTGTGATTGTAATATATCATATCCAATTTTATTTAGAGAAAAATATATAAAAATCACAATCACAAGAGGTTTCCTAACAGAAAACACTGGATGATTCCATTTTAAAAAAAACTTGCAAGGAGGGATGGTCTCAGCATCTCTGCCAAGTAAGTCAATCTCCTCAAGTAATCACCTACCTTTTTAACAAATGCTTATCTCAGGAATGTGTCAAGAACTATAAACCAAAGAACTGTTTATAGTTTACATCACGAGAATATAAAAAAATCTATCAGGTTTCTGAATGAACATAAGGTTCATCCTCCATTTTCCATAAAAAGAATGAAACCGGTATCCGAGTTAAAGAAACTGTCACCAGGTTACCTTTTACCCATTTAGTCTTTACGAAAGAATATATGCCGGCCTCTGGTGGCCATTCTTCCTCATTACATTAACATAATTTCAATTCATGTTCAATATTTTAACGGCTAAAATAAAAGTCTACAGTGGAAATGAACCTAAAGAGAGAGAGAGCTAAATGAAACAAGTAATTTTAAATGAGGGTGCTATTCTGAGATTCAAACAGCAAAAGCCAAATCTAGGGTTACCAATTGTTAGCTTGAATATCTTTATGAATTTGGCCTTGGCCTTGATTTAGCAAACACTTAGATGTGCCCAAACATGCAAGGAGCCCTATTGATTTTAGTGAAGCTGCTTATATTCTTAAGGTTTAGCATGTTCCTAAGTGCGATCCTGGATCAGAGAACTGAACCACTGTAGTTTGTTATGGAACAATATGTTACTTTATAACCAATGGATATTTTGGGGATGCTATTTTATTTATTTATTCTACTTTTATCTCACCTTCCCTCAAAGGCTAAGCTGTACTGAATCGTATGAAAATTAGAAAAAGCAACATAAAACTTGTTTTTCTACTTAAAAAGGACAACTGGCACTTTTGGCTTACAAGTCAAGAGACTTCTGTACATGCTTGTTGCTAAAGTCTAGCTTTGTCAAACTTTAACAAAAAAACATGTGTTTTGAACTTGAGACCTATCTGCCTGAAAGGGAATATTTTGCTTATGCAAGGAACTATACATACATGAGAACTGAAATCAATTTATGGTTTGCAAAGCTGGAACTGTGGACATAAATGTTCAAAAAGGAAGGCCAAGATTATTAAAAAGTGTACACCTAAATCCACACTTAACCATCTTCCAGAATCAAGCCACTTAGGAGTACAGTACTTTTGAAAAATAAATAAATCAGGCCATTTATGAAGGTTATCAAGTACGAAATGATGAACCTAAATTTAGACCCCACTTTTGAAAACCAAGGGAAAAAACCCATACACCATAGTTCATTTTGGAACGCTTTACTTTATCCCTTAAGCCTTCCTACTGTCTTAACACTGAAGACCACCCTGACACTATGTAAGAAACATCTGTCCTCTTATCATAGCTGAGTTTGTATTCTCCATTTTCACAATAATTTATCAGCAGCAGCAAGAATGGTGGCAAGCCTGTATTATGTGGGAATCCAGAAGTGAATGCCATTTCAGGACGGTTCTAGTTTCTGGAAGGAAAGGAAAAAGTACAAGATACACTTTCATCTCTATTCAGATAAGCTACCCTAACAGACCTTGGGAAGGTACTAAGTGAAGCTCAATAGTGAAGGCTGGTGATCTACAGAAAAAAAATTTAGAAGCTTGAAAGCCGTATGCAACACAAATCTCCATTTCTTTCAATCATTCTATTCTTCATGTATTCTTGCTGAGTACAGTCTTGTTGAAAGACCCAGTTTTCATTGTAAAGTAAAATAATTACATAACTGGTTACAAATGTTTATTTTACTCTATGTGCTAACCCTTATGTTCCTACTGACCACAGCACACCAGGTGGCAAGGACAAATGAACGTTTAAGACCAGCCAATTATGACCAACTCCAGTGCATTTCTTCTTTGCAGAATATATGAAAACCTTATGGATCAGTTCATTTTCTTTAGTGCACTAAAAGGCAGGACGTACGCATAACAAAAGGCCCCGTGTTCTAGGTTCTCACCCCTTCCTGCATGCTGCCTCCAAGTCCTCCCATGCTTGGCACTACTGTGAACACTCTCGATCTGCTCCCTCCCAACCTACCTTCAAATACCTCCTAAAAACCTTCCTCTGCTGTTAGGTCATGCCTAGCTACTCACCCCAGATTGCTCATTAATGTTGTCCTATCACTCAGCATCCCCTTCTCCCCTTTAACTAAGGTAGGCAAATGCACTTGACTTCTCAACTTCATATTCCTGCCCTCACAATGTTCCCCTTTCCCTTGCTCACCTCCTTTATTTTTCTTAGAATGTAGGAGGCCCATTTCTAATTATGATTGTACAGCACCTGATACATTGCTGGTGCTATATACATTAATAATAATGAGTAGCAAGGAACTTTAAAAGAGAATTAGAAAAAGGAGCGAACAACAGTTATATATATTTTTATAAAGTGATTTTCTTTACTCGTGATAGCAGAATAATTACTCACATCTTTTGTCTTGCACTTTTCCCTATGGGATTTTATAACCCAGTCTACTAGAATTCTTATCCTTTTGGTGCAAAGTACTGAGGATTCATTTTCCAACCAAAAGGTCTTCAGAAGAACCGTCTGTAGCATGACTTGCAGATGCTGTGAAATAGCCCCTTCGCAGAATCTGTAAAAGAAAATGAACAAAACCTAAGGAATTATTCCTAGTTGATTACTATAGTTACTAGACAGATAACATGTCTCCTGTCAAAACACACAAAGGTTTGGCAATTTTTAAGTACAGAAAGATCATACGCTATTTTTGATTAATAATAAAATGGAAAATAATGATGGATGTGACAGCCAAACTTGAGAAACTCAAATGTTGTGCTAATATTATAAAAATATAATTACAGGTGAAAAAAGATGAACATCTAAGAAAGTTTTTATTCTACAAAGCAACCATATATTCATTTATGTTAGGAAGGATAGATGATTCTATATTTAGAGAATTTATAAACACACATACATAGTAGCCAGTTGTGTGCTAGATGCACAAGGTCTTTTCACATGAAAGTCACTTATAGGAAAAAGTGACTACTCGTGTATAATGTACTGGGAACAAAGCGTGAACTAAAAATAAGGCTGCTTTC
The DNA here is from genome assembly GCA_003113815.1 of Sphenodon punctatus. Taxonomy (NCBI): domain Eukaryota; kingdom Metazoa; phylum Chordata; class Lepidosauria; order Sphenodontia; family Sphenodontidae; genus Sphenodon; species Sphenodon punctatus. The sequence continues at coordinate 516,757 of QEPC01008742.1, forward strand.
AGAGGCTACAGGGGAGGGAACTTCTGCAATCTCTATGGCGGCTCTGTAATTGCGAGAATTAGCACCCGTCACAATACACTATAATCCCCTTTTAAGGCAAGAGAACATCCACACATGACCCGGTCTCCAAATGTAGCCTTTGCAGTGGTGGATGCATAATAATTTTTCTTAAAAACAATAAAACTTACCTATAAGCAGTCAAGAAAACAAGAGATTTCCAGGGAAAACGTTTAGCATATGCATTGCTATATAGCACTTGCAAACATACGTGTGAAGAGCAGCTCATTTTGAGGTGAGTTACCTGAACATTTTTTCCTTGGGAGGAAGCCCTGGTGCACACATGGTAGGTGTTATGTCTGGGCCTCTGGCATCGAGACTGAGAACTAAGTAGCTAAGCAGCACTCAGAGAAGGGAGCACATCAAGATTGCTTACATATACAGGACCATTCTTTTCGTTCAATCTCAGTGCTTTTCTTCCAAGGTAGAGTCCCAGAGTACTCCTAACAATGCGAAAGGAAGGTGGACTGTGTGAATTTGTAGAGCAGGGGTGGGGAACCTTTTCCTTCCCAGGGGCCACTTTAGAAATTAGTTCAGTCTCCGAGGGCTGCATTGTAGTTGGTAGCAAGGGTGCTTAAGGGGTGTGCTCAGAAAGCGGCGGGTCCACATTATGGATCTATGCCATAGATCTGTGCCCTATCCTTGTGTGCATACCCTCATTTCTGCTCCTTAACTGAAACCTTAGTCTTCTTCATTTCTTGGAAATAGGAGCCAGATCCAGGTACCGGCCAAATATAATTAGTCACAGGACACATTTGGCCTTCATGCCTGAGGTTCCCCATCCCTGATGTAGAGATTTGCTCTCAAAGAACCACCACTACAGGAAGTATCTGTTCTTCCAGGGCTTCCGCATATATGCAATGAAGACAAGAAACAAAGTGCGGGCCGAAAGCTGCCTCATTCTCATCTTAGGTTGGTGGGGCACCAGAGGTTGAGGCTCACTTGTTCTCCTGGCATAAAGTGGTCACCAACAACAAGGTCTTGAAGAACAGAATCCCCCCCCCAAGGGACGGCTCCTTACCGTTTCGCGTTGGGGGGGCGGGAGGGCTTTGCCGCTCGTCGCCCCCCCCTTCGGAAGAAATTGCCACCTGGTGGTTTTCTGAGGAACTGCAGGAGACTGTGCTTTTAACGCTGAGTAGGGGGGTTGAGTGGATTTGAGGGGGGATTGAGTGGCTTTTATGTGGGGGGGTTATTCACAATAGGGCAAATAGGGTTATTCACAATAGGGCTTTGCTGCTTGCCGCTCTCCCCCCACTTCGGAAGAAGAAATTGCCACCTGGTGTTTTTTTGAGGAACTGCAGGAGACTGTGCTTTTAACGCTGAGTAGGGGGTTTGAGTGGATTTGAGGGGGGGTTGAGTGGCTTTTAGGGGGGGGGCTATTCACAATAGGGCAAATAGCCCTCCCCCCCATAGGGAAAATAGCCCTCCCATAGCTCCCCCCCCCAGTTTGACTATGCACGACAGCCAGTGACAGTTGGAGTCAGTGACCGTTTTAGGGTTGTTGTTTTTTCTTGTTGTGTCCCCCCCCGCCCTTGGGCTGGGCTGTTCCCCCCCCCCTTTTGGGTAATTTGTAAGGCAGTGACAAGGACTGACACAGGCAGGGACTGACAGGTAGTGACAGAGAGGTAGGTGGACGATGCCCCTCCTTTTGCTGACCCTCCCACCTCTTGTTGCCCCGCCCCCCCACCACCTCCAACGGGCAGTGCCAGGTGATTTTACTGGTTCAGGCTTGTGTGGGTCACAGGTTGCCTTAAACTGAAGGGTGGCCTAAGGTGAGGGAGCACTACCTCACCCTACTTTCTAGGCGCGATGCCTAAAGGGGGTGGTAAGAGCAAGGGCAAAGCCCCTGCCAAGAGAAGGAGGCCTGCTCAAGTGCAAGTTCAAGGAGGTCGGGTTCTATCAGCTCCTGCAGAGGACCCGTTCGAGGCAGTGCTTCAGGCGCTGCAAGACAGAATGGGGGGG
>QEPC01008742.1:518870-553174 GCA_003113815.1 Sphenodon punctatus
GGGGAGAGGCGGCACCAGGCTCTACCTGTCTTTTGCAGGGATGACAGCCCCGTGGTGAGGAGAGAGAGGTCTGACTCGCAGATGGTTTACCAAGACCTGCTGAATGCTGTGGTGCAGCGGCTGGAGGCCACTGAGAAGGCGGTTCAGGATTTGGCGACCCCTAGACTATCAGGCCAACTGTTGCAAGGACTGTTCGGGAACGATGAGGGGGCTGGGCCCAGTTGGGGCCAGCGGCAGAATCCAGTTCCTCATGGTAATGGCGAGTATCAAATGGACCCATTTCAAGATATAGGGTGGCCACGGATGGGGTGCTGTCATGGCTTTGGGCTGGACGTGCCCCCCTCTCCGTCGCCAAGGCTCGAGTGGAATGGGGGTTGGGCCCCATGGCCGGGGCATCAAGGTCACCACCTTTTCTTGGAGCCAGGACATGGAGTGCATGCTCCTTCCCCCTCAGGGATTGGGGGGCACCAAGCTGCACAGGTATGGCCTATGGGGGGGGGAGGGAAGATGTGGCTTCCCATGGTGCCATGTTGCAGCCGCAGTGACGGAGTCTTCTCCGCTAGTGGGTGGGTATGCTGATGTGTCAGCGCCTATGGGGGCTCATCTGTTACAAGTCACGAGGGAAAAGGTATGGAGAGAGGAGTATGTGGATTGGTTCTCGCTGCTGTTAACGGACTCCATTCCCGATCCTCATGCAAAGCAGGAGGGGAAAGATAGGGAAGTATTTAAAAGGCCAAAGGCGGACCGTAATTGGTCCAATTGGTCAGCAGCATACTCCATATGGCTGGGGGTTATGCTGCAACTGTTCCCACTCTGAGCCGCCGAGCTGGTCAAGTACCAAGACATAGTTGGGCGTACTTTTGACACAGGACACCCGGGCGCGTGGCTTTGTTACGACAAAGTCTTTAGGAAGCGTGCTGCCATAACGCTTAGGTTGAAATGGGATCGATATGCACCTGACCTTCGGTTGGAATGCATGAATAGTGCATCCAGCGCACCTAGGGCTGATAGCGGGCACGCGTTAATAAAGGGCAGGGTGGCACCTATCAATGATCCCTTTCGTGCCGAGGGGCACCGAGCGGCGGTGACAGCTCCGACCTGCTGGGAATTCAACAGTGGAGGGAGCTGTACGCGCTGCCCATGTCGATTTCGGCAGGTGTGCTCACACTGCGCTGGTAACCACACCGCAAGTCGTTGCGGTTGGGTCCGGCAAGCGAGTAACAGGGGAAAGCAGCCCTGTCGCACCTCACAAGAGGGGGGGGGTTGGGGGAAGGGCCCCAACTCCAGTACGCCATGATCGGATGTTGACGCTGCTTCGCGATTGCCCTGATCGTGAAGCAGTGAACTATGTAACTGAAGGGTTCAGGGTCGGTTTTCAAATACCGGTGGGCGAATTGACTGTGAAGCAGTGGGTGAACAACTTGTAATCCACAGTGGGTATGGAAGAAAAGGTGACGGATAAGATTTGAAAGGAGATCAAGGAAGGGAGTGTTGCCGGACCGTTTTCGGTACTCCCTATGTGGAATTTACATGTTTTCCCCCATTGGAATTGTGCCAAAAAAGGCCCCGGGGCAAGTATCGGATGATACACCATCTGGCACACCCAAGAGGAGGATCTGTCAATGACGCTTTACTGTGGGAGCTTTGCACCTTGAGGTATGCGTCGTTTGATTCGGCAGTGAGTCTAGCTAAAAGGTGTGGGCCACTGGTTGCTGGCGAAGTGCGACATTAAATCTGCATTTCGTCTGTTACCTGTTCACCCAGATGATTTCCATCTACTGGGTTTCCAATTTCAGGGTGACTTTTACTTTGATAAGGCTATGCCGATGGGGTGCTCGATATCATGTGCCGCTTTTGAAAAGTTTAGCATGTTACTCGACTGGTTGGTACGACAGTGAGCTCAGTCGGGCAATGTCATTTATTACATGGATGATTTTTTGGTTTTGGGCAAATCGGGCACCGATGATTGTGGTTACCTGTTGCGGACATTCCAGACTTTGGCGCAGGAGATTGGGGTTCCTCTCACCCCAGAAAAGACTGTAAGCCCTACGGTGAACTTGTCGTTTCTGGGTATTAAGATGGACACAATGCAGGGTGTGTCTCGCTTGCCCAAGGACAAATTGGTTGCTTTGCGTGACTCTTTGGAGGCGATTGTGGCAGCCAGTAAGGCTACTGTGAAGCAGCTGCAGTCCTTACTAGGATCACTCAATTTTGCTTGTCGCGTAGTGACATCCAGAAGAGCTTTTCTTTCCCGAATTTACGCCAAGGTTTCGACCGATTTACCCCCTTACTACCACGTTCAGCTAACCCAAGAAATGAAGGAGGATTGCTGGACATGGCTCCGTTTCTTGGTTAACTTTAACAGGGTCAGTTTCTGGAGGAATTATCTCCTTTTAGAAGCAGAACTGGAGTACAGTCAGATGTCGCCGGGACGGTGGGTTTCGGGGTTTATTTCAGAGGACGATGGTGCGCTGCGCCGTGCCCACTGAGTGGGTGGGGGAGGGTCAAACCAGAGACTTGACATTCTTGGAGTTCTTCCCTATTGTACTGCCAGTACAATTATGGGTGTCCGAATAGGACCGTGGTATTCTGGTGTGACAACCTAGCAGTTCATGTCATAAATGCGATGTCCTCCAAATCCATGAGGGTCATGCAGTTGGTCAGGAAATTCGTACTGCAATGCTTAATGTTTAACATCATGTTTACATCAAAGCATGTACCTGGAGTTAGCAACAGCGTAGCCGATGTGCTCTCTCGTCTCCAGATGGACCGGTTCCGCGAGTTGGCACCAGAGGTGGCTGTTGAGCCGGAGGCATTGCCGCAAGATGCATGGATCCTTGGGTGGTAAACCTATTCCAAATGGTTCAAGGATCATTAGCAAAGTCTACCCGCATGGCCTATGGGAGGGCGTTTATGGATTTTCAGAAATTTAGGTCTAGTAACGGTTGGTCCACGAGTCTTCCCATCCTTGAATGGCATGCCATTGAGTTTGCTATCGCCCTTAGGCAGCGAGGTCTGGCCCCGGGCACCATTGCCAGTAAGGTATCAATCATTGCTTTCTATAGCAAGTTGGCCGGTCAACCCTTGCTGGATAGCAATTTTTTAATACGCAGATTATTCGAGAGCTGGTCGAGGGATCGGGGTCCAGTCCCTGACACTCGCCTGCCCATATCGGCATCCTTCATTAGCAGTTTGAATGACACACTGGCCAGGGTGTGTTTTGATCAAGGCGAGGCATATTTTTTTGCTGCCTCATTTAAGCTGGCTTTCTATGCAACGCTTAGGGTGAGCGAACTCGTGGCTGAATCCCGAAACTCCATGTCCGACAGGGTAGTGAGGGCCCAAGATATTCATGTGCAGGACGATTTAATTAGAATTAATCTGCGTTATTCCAAAACTGACCAGAGGGATAGCGGTCAACGTATTACCCTCGGTAAGGCAGAGTCCGCATCACTTTGTCCAGCTGCAGCTGTCCACAGGTATCTGCAGATTCGACCTGGCATTATGGGACAATTTCTGATACATGCTAATGGTGCTCTGCTCACCAGGCGCCAGTTCACGGTGGTAATGCATAGGTGCTTGAGTCTGAACCGCATGCCAGAACACAGGTACGGGTTGCATTCATTTAGAATTGGAGCGGCCAGTTTAGCCACAGATGTGGGTATGCCCGAGTCTCGCATTTGGGACATAGGTAGATGGCGGTCCATCGCCTTCCGTTCGTACATCCGTTCATTGCAGCAATAGGGGATTGGTTCTGTATTCATTTGGTGTCTGTCTGTTTTCTTACAGGGTTGACTGTTACTAAACCACGCAAGAGGATCTGGATCGTGGGCCACAGCATTGTCCGTTGGGCCGCCAAGGCAGCAAGCAGATCTCATTGGGGCACCCAGCTTGGGCTGGGCGCAAAGGCGGAGATAGTGTGGCGATCCAGAAGTGGCATACATTGGGAGCAGCTCATGTCCCTTATACACAGAATTGCTGGTGGCCCACATCCACATATTGTGGTGGTTCACCTAGGGGAGAATAATCTGCCACAAACCCCAGGGTTGCAGTTAGTAATGCAGATTAAGAGGGATTGGGTGGAGGCGCAAAGGATTTTGCCACTCACGAGGTTCATCTGGACCCACATGTTGGAGAGGATTAGATGGCAGTCAAACCAGGCAAGTGATAGGGTTAGGAAGAAAATTAACAAGGAAGTGGACAAGATAGTGTTGGCAGGGGGTGGTGCATGTATCGTGCATGAGGAGATTCTTTTTTCTCGCCCTGAGCTGTATTGGGAGGATGGAGTCCACCTCTCTGAAGTTGGGGTCCAATTGTATATTAGGGTATTGAAGGAGATGTTGTTGGAGTTATTGGATGGTCAGAGGGAGGATGATGGGGGCGAAACCAGCCAAGCATAGGCTGGCGGTTTGCTGTGGCGGGGGTCCAGGTAGTTGGTTTAACAGTTGTTAGGGTCTGAAGGAAGAAGTCTCCTTAAGAGGCGGGGCCAGAGCCAACCAAGAGCAGGGGCGGCCAGGTTCGGCACAAGGCCCAGGATGGGGGGAGGAGCAACTCAGCCAAGGACAGGGGCGATCCCGACTGGTGGGCCCTTGCCTTCCAGCCTGCTTCGGGTTGCTACAGAGCAAGAGCCTTATCAACCAGCTGAGCGGCTGGGGTGAAAGCAACCTAGGACAGTTAAGAACTAGGGTGGTACTGAGGGACATCAGGCCGCCCTTTGATAATGGTTAGTAACGTGAAACCTGGACCCAGAGTGTCTCTCTGACCTTAATGCTGATTTGAATAAAGAGTGCGGCCTTTAAATTCCAACTCCTGTGTGCTTGTCTTCTTTGGGGTGCGGTGGCAAATTAACCTAAGAAGCATCCATTAAGTATGTAAATATTAAACATGAATCCCATGAGGATGGGAGGATGAACAAGGGGAAATGCATTCAAAACACCTCTTAAAGATACGTCGAGTAGAGATAATATAATCGTGGTGGATAAAGTTCCCAAGCTCTGCATACCAAAATGTTTATTGCTGAGAGCCACAAAACTCATTTATTGCAACTTCCCCTGCTCTTGGGGCAACACATCTAACACCTCCCTAAAATGTCAAAGCTCTGGTGCCCAAGCAGTCCAGGGGGTTTGGGCTATGACTGCTCCTACTCCTACAGTCTACAAGAAGCTCCGGCAGCAGCAGTGAAATAGCAGCTCGGCCTGTCTTGCTCCTGAGAGAACCTCATGGATATGCTCCGAGGTATCCATCCAGAGTAGGTGCCCGAAAGCCACATGAGGCTACCGAGCAAACATTTGCCCACCTCTGGAATATAGGTGGAAGTAGTGCCAAGTAAACCTTCCGAGAAGTCATATGCTGTGACAACGTTCTCAAACTGTGGCTCATGATCTTGAATGAGATTATAGCAACTGCAGAGGTGGTCACGTTCTCAACTGAGTGTCAGGCGCCGCGATCCGGTACGGGGGGTGAAGCGCGGCTCCGGGAGAAGCCCAGGGGATCCCCAGAAAACCTCCCCCCTGCACGGGTCATAGCCCCGCCCCTGCAAACCACCCCCACGCCGGTTACCTCATCCCCGCTGCAGAGGAATGCGCCGCACACGCTCGCACAAGCCCCGCCCCGACGTAGCAAACGCATAGCGGCACAATGCACGTCGTAGGGGGCGGGGTTTCCAGGGGCACATGTTCAGTGGCCTTTAAAAGGACCGGCGGGGCATTGGCTCCCCGCCGGTAATCGTGAGAGAAGCTGGCCCCCTTGCCTCTGACCCTGATTGAAAGCTAAGTACCTTGCTTGCTAACTAAGTGGATTAGGTGATTGTGGACTGTGTGTTTTTTCCCTTTGTGCTCCTACCATTCAGAGAAGCCTGTGTTGTTTGTTATTGCCTGTGTTGCTGACACCCTGGGTTACCTTTCCCCTTCCCCCCTCCCTTGTGACTTAGCAGTATAGCCCCAAGCCCTCTGTGTCTGGTGTTCCCTTGAGCGGAGCTTGTGGCCCGCTTCCTTTTCTAGTCCCTGAGACAACCCCAACTCCCATTCCTCCTCCTCCCTCAGCCCCCTCCCTTTTCTCACCCCTAGCCCTGAGCCCCCTGGTTCCTGCACTGCCTCACGATACCCCCACTGTGTACCACCGGTGGGTGATTGAACTCTCCTGGTCTAATTGCTCCAAGTGTGTAGAACGCCTGAACTTCCCCTCTTTGTCTGTGTCCTCCCTGGTTGGCATTACCTCTCTCCACCCCTATGATGATAAGGGTTGCCTTGTAAACAGCAGGGAAAGCCCACCTACTATCCTGAGGGGAATACCGGGAGCCTCGTTACAACCAGAGAGAGGGATTGCCACCCTCTCCCCCCTTACCCTCTCTCCGTCTCTCCCCCCTTTCTCCCCGAGAGACCGTAACACTGAGCTTGAAGCACTGACAGAGTGCACAATGGAATCAGAGATCTCAGAGTAAGAGTTGAGAGTGCACTTGTAGGTCTTGCAGTTGAGGGGCACAAAAGATTTGTTAGTAAGCAGAAGATGAAAGGGACATTGAGGTGGACTGCCAAAGGTTGAAGTAGAGAATACTGGTACTAGCTAGCAGAAGTTCAATCTGCCATGATGGAAAAAGCAGCGGGCCTCAGCAGGGAATAGACCTGTATAGGTAAGGACATCTGATCCTGACACTAGGTAACTTTTAAGTCTTTACAACAGAGTGTGCAAAGCCTAAAATGTACACATGCAGAGGCCCTTGAAGACAGGGAACAATAAGATGTTAAAAAAGTAGGATTAGAATTTTAATGGAAATGCAATACAGTTCTACTATCAAAACTCACCTTTTTGTTAAAGCCTGTACTTCAGCTTGTAACAAACTAAAGAAAAACTCTAGTAATGTTTTGCGAAAGGTTAGGTCTTCATTTAACTTTTCTGAAACAGTGACTGAATGACATGAGCTTTCGTTGTAAAGGCACGATCTGAAAAAAAAAAAAAAAAAAATCTGTAAAGCTAAATGATACGATTAATCAAGTAGATGAGGATCCAATTTTTTTAGTTCGAAAACTGCAGCATCACGCTCAGTCTTGGCCATTTTGCCAGCTCTTACAGGTTTATCATGTGTGTCATGATATTTGATAGTGTAGAGAAAGTAAAGTAGCCGTGTTGGTCCCAAATATAGGCAATAGAAACGAAGTAGTACAGCGATATCTTTTATTGAACCAATTAGCGTTGGTGAAGGTATGCAAGCTATCGGACCTCACAGGGTCCATAATCAGGCAACTCATGAGTTAGAACTGCAGACTGAGCGAAGTGGTGTAGATATATGAGTGATTGGAAACAAAGATATTTGATGTTTTTCTTGAAGTCTTAGAGGAGATTCTCAAGCTGTTAATATTGTACCATATTGTTCATTGTACCATGAACGCATTCAAAGTTCTACTCAAACACTTTATTTTATAAAGTGATATTAAACCAGCTACTTTATAAAGTGTAATATTGGCAGGGACACTTTCATGTTCTGCTTTCCCCATTTAAGGACTCTAACTTAGTCAAACATAAGCTGCATGATGAAACCCAGGATGCAGTATTTCAATTTAGGAGTTTCTTTATAGTCACTTTTAAAAATAAAATCATAAAATTAAATGCTGTAAGGGACTTCACCATGGTATGGAAGTTCAGAGAATAGAACTGCCGCCTACTTAACATTTTATTATTATTATTATTATTATAGCATCAGCCCTTTCTATTTTGAGTGTTAATTGAAATGTAAGCATTGCATAGGCCAGGGAACACCTAGCCACAGATTTGTATTAGTTATTATTATTATTAAGATCCCTTGCCAGTTCTTGGATTTAGCCTGTGGATACAGTCCCTACCCTTTAGCAATGAAAAAGTGAGTCGGTGAAAGGGAACAAGATGATCTGGACCCTCACCTGCCTTCCCCCATCTTGAGCCTATTCCTTAAGCACCCCCAGCCCCAAACTCCTCTCCAGCTCTCAGTGTTTATACTAATTTTCAGAAGTGGCCCATGGAAGGGGAAAAGACTCCTCACCATCGGCATAAGCCTTGTGTTTAGTCTCTGTACACAAGTACATTTCACACACCGTAATTCCTTAGAATAAATTATCTTATGTTTCTCACATTTGTAAGCAAAAGAAAGGAGAATTGGTTACCTACCTTTGTGAATTCCTTTATCTCCTACTCTCCTGATCCTCCTCCGCTGGGTAGCTCTGCTGCTGGCCGATAGGTGGCAGATGTCTGTAAACTGATTTGCGAATGCGTCAGGAGCTACCCGGTACTCTTCAGTTTGTAACATAGCCGAGTGCCCCTGTAAGGTAGTCTTATCTAAAAACAGAACTAACAGAACAATTAAGGAAAAATAACCACAGGTATGGTCGCAACTAGCATGACCACTTGAACTGGAGAGCGGGGAGACCCTCAAGGCGAGGAATTAGTCTGAAAAACAGTTGTGCTGTCTGGCAGGGAGGGCCAGAGGAGGATCAGGAGAGAAAGAGAGAAAGGAATTCACAAAGGTAGGTAACCAATTCTCCTTTCTCTTCTTACCTCCTTCTCCTCCTCCGCTGGGATGTACCAGAGCCAGATCCCTCCTTCAACGGGTGGGAGCCGACAGCACTGTGAGCCTCCAGTACCGCCTCCAAGACCCGTCTGCCGAAAGCAGCTTCAGCTGACTGGAAGACATTGACCTTATTGTCTAACGAAGGTGTGAATGGAAGCCCAAGTAGCGGCCCTACAAATCTCTTCATATGACGCCTGTGCCTTGAAGGCATAGGAAGTGGCCGCACTGCGGACTGAGTGGGCCCAGATTTGCAGGGGGGGAATCTTCCCGCAAGCCCTATAGGCTTCTATGATGGCTTGCTTTACCCACTTGGACAACAAGCTTTTGGACGCCTTGAGTCCCTGGAGGCCCGGACGAATGTTAAGGAAGAGGGCTGTGGATTTGCGGAAAGTCCATATCCTAGCTAAATAAATTTTGAGGGCTCGACGAACATCCAATTTATGCCATGCTTTTTCTCTGGGGTGGACCGGGTTGGGGCAGAAGGAGGGGAGCACTAACTCCTGGGCCCTATGAAAATAAGAATTGACCTTCGGAATGAAGGCAGGGTCCAGCCTGAGAGTGACAGAATCAGGGCAGAAGATACAAAAGTTGTCCTCCATAGACAGGGCACTCAGCTCCGACACCCGTCGAGCTGATGTGACCGCCACGAGAAAAACAGTTTTGAGCGTGAGCAGGTAGAGTGAAACCTGCTTGAGGGGCTCGAAGGGAGGTTTCGTCAGGGCCTCAAGGACCAGGTTTAAATTCCACGAGGGAACCCTGTGGATGACATGGGGGGATAGAAGCCTAGCCGCCCTAATGAATCTCTTGACATGCGGGTGAGAGGAGATAGCCCTACCAGTAGTGGTTCTAAGGACAGAGTCTAGAGCTGCTGCCTGTCTAGCAAGAGTGTTGGCTTTGAGCCCTTTTTCTAGCCCTTGCTGGAGGAAGTCCAAGACTTGGGGAATTCCAGCCTGCCTGGGGTCTAAGTCTTTTAGTTTGGAGCAAGAGGCGAAGGTTTTCCAAGTATGCTGGTAGGAACGTCTAGTAGCTGGTTTTCTGGAGTTCTGTAGAGTGTCGAGCACAGAGTCCGAATATCCCTTTCTCTTCAGCGCTGAACGTTCAATAACTAGACTGTTAGCTGAAGTGTCCGGATGTCCGGACACAGGATTGGTCCTTGATGTAGAAGGTCCGTCCATAATGGGAGCTTCCTGAAACGTCCCTGGCTGAGATGTATGAGTTCCAAGAACCATGGCCTCCGGGGCCACCAGGGTGAGATGAGTAGTAGAGTGGCTCGCTCCGAGTGGGCTTTGGCGATGGTGCGTGCGATCAGGGGAAACGGAGGAAACGCGTAGAGCAGCCCCTTGGGCCACGGTTGATTGAGGGCATCGATTGCCTCTGCATCCCTGCATGCCTCCCTTGCCATGAAACGGGGAAGTTGGGAGTTGGCACTGGTGGCGAATAGGTCCATGACCGGAAGGCTGAACCAACCCACTATCCTTTGAAAGACGGTCTTGTTGAGCGACCATTCGTGAGGTTTTAGCACTTGGCGGCTGAGCCAGTCCGCTGTCGTGTTGTCCTGCCCCTTGATGTGAAGCGCTTTCAGGGACATCACGTGGGATTGGACCCACGTAAAGAGATGGTCCGCTTCTTGTTGCAGTTGACGAGACCGGGACCCCCCTTGGTGATTCACATAGGCTTTCGCCGTGATGTTGTCGGTGTAGATCAGCAGATGGAGCTCGGTCCCGGATGGAAAGAGCTGCTGGAGGGCGAGGCGAATGGCTCTCATCTCTTAGAAGTTGATTTGTTGGCGTGTTTCCCGTGTCGACCATATCTCTTGTACTGAACGAGTCGAGGTGTGAGCGCCCCAGCCCGTCTGACTGGCGTCCGTCGTGATTATCTCCTTTTTGGGTTCCGTGAGGGGGGACCCCTTGAGAGAACCGTACGGGGTCTAACCACCAAGACATGGAGTTCTTGAGGTGCTCGGGGATGAGAACCTTGGGATTTCGTCCGCCAGTGAGATCTCGCTGAAAAGCAGCTAGCAGCCTCTGCAAGGGATGGAGATGGAACCTGCCCCATGTCACTTGGACTGTACAAGAGACCAATAGGCCAAGAAGGGATGCTAGAGTCTTGAGTCTCACGTAGCGCAATGACCTGAGGAGCAACACCAGCGTCCGGATTCATTGCACTCGATCTGGGGGAACGAACACGAGGTCGCAGCTGGTATCTATGATGGTGCCCAGGTGTTGTAATCTCCTCGTAGGGACTAGGTGGCTCTTGTCCCTGTTGACTAGAAAGCCGTGTTGTTCTAGGTACAGGATTGTTCGATTGAGGTCCAGTAAGGTCTTCTCCGGAGAATGGGACCTGATCAATAGGTCGTCCAGATAAGGGTGGACATGAATGCCCTCCATCCTTAAGTTGGCCACCAGAGGGATTAGAATCTTTGTAAACGTCCTGGGAGCCGAGGACAGGCCAAACGGCAGGGCTCTGAATTGCCAATGGTGGCTGTTGTAAGTGAATCGGAGCCATTTCCGGTGAGAGTTCTTGATTGGAATGTGGAGGTATGCATCCTGCAAATCCAGGGACACCATCCAGTCGTTCCTGTGGATGTTGTGGCAGATGGAGGACACTGTCTCCATCTTGAATTTCTTTTTCGTGACATGTTGATTTAGGGCCTTCAGATCGAGAACCACCCTCCATTTGCCCGTCTTCTTCGCGACGAGAAAAAGGATGGAGTAAAGGCCTGTGCGTTGCTGGTCGGTTGGAACTTTCTCTATGGCTTTGATGTCCAAGAGTCTCTTGATCTCTGATTGCATTGCTTGATGCTTTACCACATCTCGAGATGTAGGACAGATCAGGAAACTGCTTGGAGGGGTGCTGTCGAGTTCGATGGCGTAACCTCGTTTGACGCATGATAGGACCCAGGCATCCGAGATGGAGTGAGCCCACTCGTCGAAGAATATTTGGATCCTGCCCCCAACCTGGAAGTCGGAATAGTCAGGAGTCCTGCCTTGGTTGATTGGCAGGGGGTCCCCTGGATCTGCGCTTGTCGTAACGACCTGATCGAAGTTCTCTGCCCCTGAAGGGGAAGCTAGGGGTGTAGCCTCTGTGAGTCGGATGTTGAAATCTCCGGGACAGTGCTGCGAATCCCGAAACGAAAAGGCTGAGGTCTAGAGGAACCTCGCCTGGCGGCTATTTGTTGCAAGGTTTTTGTCTTATCTTTGCTGGAGGCTTCCTCCAGTACCTTCTCTAGGCATACGCCAAAGAGTTTGGACCCTGAATACAGGGAAGCAGTTAGTAAGTTTTTAGCGGTGACATCCCCGTCCCAGGAGCGTAGCCACACCCTGCGGTGGGCAGCGATGTTGTTAGCCACCGATCTCGCAGACCAAGAGAGATTGTCCGTGGTAGCGTCTGCTAGAAAGGCAGCTGCCATGCAGACTCTAGAGTTTAACCTTTGGGCCCTACTCTCTGAAATTTCTGGGTCCTGTAAGTCTTTGAGCCAGGAAAGCATAGCTCGGGATACATAAGAGGAAGTTATCCCTATTCTGAGGGCAGCTGACGCGGCCTCCGAAGCTTTTTTAAGAACTGCGTCAATGGCCCTGTCAGTGTTATCCCGAGGGTGGCAATCCCCCTCAGTGGGGAAAACAGTATGCCTGGCTAGGGAGGCAGCCCCTGCATCTACCTTGGGGGACCTGAACAGGGGGGCCTTCCTTCTGGAAAAAAAGAGTAAAGGGTATCTTGAGTTTTGTTCATTTTGAAACCCTTGTCTGGGTGCTTCCACTCCTCTAGAACCAGCTTTTCGAACACCTTGTCTAGAGGAACACCCTGGTCCTTGCCGTGAACGGAAGGGATGTATTCACGGGTTTCCTCCTCTTGCGAATCGGAAGAATCCTGTTTAGAGGATTTTTCCTGTAATTTTAATGTTTTAACAACATGAGTAATGAGATCATTTTTATATTGGGTGGGGAATTGTCTTTCCGCCTCTTTGGAGTCGGGGGTTTGCTCCACCCATTCCCCTTCCTCTAGGTCAGAGAGAACGTGGTCAGAGTCAGAGGAGATATCAGCTTCCCCGAGGTTTTGGCCAGAGGGAGCCACAATGATGTCAGAATGATTTCCCTCCTGATCACTCTCAGCAGAGGAGTGAACAGCAAGTGAACCCAGAGAGCCCTCTGGTGGCCGTTTAGATTTCTTTCTGGGAGCCCCAGAAGTGCCTGCCTTAGATTTACCAGAGGCTTTTCTCTTGCCTTTTGGTTTTGCCAATTTTCCTAGGGTAGCCAGGATCTCGCCCACTGATTTTTCTAGGGAGTCTAGGCATACCTGGGTGTCTGGGACAGGAACTGGGGCTGGAGTAGAGGAGTCCCCGGAGGGGGGCTGTCCAGAACTCATGGCTAGAGCCTGCCAAGAGAACAAGAAGGGCTGTGAGTCAGGGATTCAGGGGTTAAAAAGGAGCTGGGTAGGGGAACAGGCTTGACTCCACCCAGTCTGATTGTCTCCACCCAGTATACAAGTAGCACATGGAAGCAGTTGCTGGGTAGAATAAGGTTGCAGGCTGCTGCCTAGGCCAGCAGGGGGCCCCTCCACGTGGAGACAAATGGGCTAGGAGAACTCTGAGGCCCAGCATGGCTGTCCCCGAGTACCCTGCATAGGGCCGTCGTGCCCTTAGTGAGTTTGCGGCCATCGGGAGCTCACAGGCACGGCCGCACCGTCCCGGAGGTCCGAATACATTGTCCCCAGGGGCTTTGGCTATAACAGAGTCATAAACACAGATTGAGCTCATAGGCGCAGCCGTGCCGCCCCGGAGCTATCTGAAAAGGAGGGCAGAGAACAGGGGACTCTGTGAACATGAACCCAGCTCACAAGCGCGCCGCCCCGGAGCAGTGTATGGGTGCGGGGCCGTAAGCGTTCACTTCCACCTTCCTGATTTTTTTAAATTTATTTTTTTAAGGCCCCCTGCGGCGAAAATTGACCCGGGACGGGCACCTACCCCAAAAATCTAACCGGCGCTCGAAGAAAGAGGGGAAAGACGCAGAGCTGCTGCTAGGAGCGTTCTACCGGACGAGGCAGATGACTGAAAACTGAAGAGTACCGGGTAACTCCTGACGCATGCGCAAATCAGTTTACAGACATCTGCCACCTATCGGCCAGCAGCAGAGCTACCCAGCGGAGGAGGAGAAGGAGGTAAGAGGAGAATACTTGTATAATAAACAAAGAAGGCACAACCCTTATTAAGCCTGATGTGCAAAAAGGTCGTGCACACCTAAGTTTAGCATGGCACTTAATCATGCAACTTAAGTAGGTGCCAAATGCTCATTCACAGCTACAGCCATCATCGCCCATCACCCCCTCCCACTTGCACATGCTATTACTTCCCCTCCCTCTCCCCCTTGACACCCTATTATTTTGGAGATTACACCTAACTCAGCAAACACCTAGCTCCTCTCTGGCTATCTGTAGTAGGGCTGAAGCGTCATTCTCAGCTCTTGCTGGTTCTCAAAGTATGACACACTTTCTGGCAATGTAGACTTAAATGCTGAGTCTGCTTAGGCACCATAGACTCTGCTAAAGGTTTTTCCACAGTCTCCAGCTACAGTCACAGTTGTGCACTGTAGGGATTTAGAAGCACACTTGAATGGCATGAGAATTGGATGTAAAGATGAAGACTGCTTTAGGTGTCAATTTAAATGAGTTTTAGGGTGAAGCCACACGAGATGGGTAGGACTGATCCGCCATGCATCCTGGGGTGGGCAATTGCAGCTGCCACTGTTTGGGGCCAGTGCAGAGAGTAGGGCACACAGTCCATCCCACCGGGCATGCGGGCTGCTGTTGGCTGTCTCGTCACGCCCTGGGGCAGGCCGAGGTACTGACCACACACACAGCCACCCAGCCCCACCCCACTCACTACTCTGCCCCTGCTGTTACCTGGCCATATGGTAATGGCAATAGCACCCACTGGTCAAAGTCCCAGGGCAGGGCAAACAGGGACTGGGTCCAAAAGCAGCAGCATGATACCACTATCTGGGCAGACTCACCCCACTTTGGATAAGGCTGCTACAACCTGCAACTCTCGCCTTTGGGGAAGACACAGCCAGCTGCCCCCCAAGCAGCAGGGTGAATATCTGGCAGCCGCTGGGCACATGAGCCACTGCATCATGTGGCAATGGGGTTACTGTATCATGTGGCTCTACCCTTACTGAGTGTGGAAACAAACACCTAAGCAGTATTAACTAAGAAAATAGATTGTTGAGTGGGTTGGTGGGGGTAACGATAACACCATTTGGTATTTATACACCAATTCACATTCTCCAAGAACTAAAAACATTTCATTTATTTGTATTTCTAGGGCTGTAGCGGAATATCGCAGCGGTAGCTATTTCCGGCGGAAACAGTGTTTCCGCAATTAGTGGAACGGCATGGCAGAGGCTTTCATTCCGCTAGTTTCATTCCGCGGTTCCGCTTATTTAATTCCGCTACTTAGTGGAATCGTGGAAACACAGCATTTTCGCTACTTCCGCAATTCCGCCAGCGCCACAAAATAGCAGAATAGCGGTTTTCCGCAATTTCTCCGCAATTCCGCGATTTGCAGAATTACGGCGGAATTAGCGGAATGTCTGCAAAAAAGTCGCGGTGTGGCGCGGGCAATTCCGAAATGGTGGAACGGAATCGCGCAGTAACAGCTGCTGCCGCATCAGCCCTAATTTCTATGTCTTATCTGGCAGGGAAAGTTAGAGGCTATTTTAGTGCTCTGGGTATGTCAGTGGCATACCTATCTCACAAACCAGTGGCTGCAGTTTTAAAGAAGATTGTCTCCCAGGGCAGGGATATTGAAAGGCAGAAATAAGAACCTCCCCTCATGTGGAACCTTATCTTTAGTGGGCCCCGGAGTTGGGCCAGGTGGTGCACTACTTGACTTTGGGACTGCCGGTCAGAGGCAAACATCTTTTATTTCAGGCTCGGGTCAATGCCTTGCCCTCAAGAGCTTTAGAGGGACGGGCAAAGGGAATCCCTTTCCTGGAGAGGCTATGCCCTTTTGATAATGCAGCGGTTGAGACAGTTGGACACATCATATTGAGCTGTCATCTTTATGACAAACCGAGGGAGAAATTTCTGTACCCCCTCTTGAAGTATCTTTCAGGCAGATCTATACTCACTCTGCTTAGCTGGCTTTTGGGATCTGGGGGAAAGTGGCCAGATTTTTGATTCATGCCTCCCAACTGCACAAGAATTTTCTAGAATTTAAGGGGGCGTGTGACATGGATCAAGATTAGGTGGAGGGAGTCTTGGCCCCTGGGGTATTGGTTTAAGAGAGCAATGAAACTAGTGACGTGATTATATAAAAGGGCGGCCTTGTTGGACTACTGATATATATGATATTATTTCCCTTTTGCCGAGGGGCAACTCCGCTTCAAGTTAAAAGACGGTTTGTTGTTCTCATGGACAATTCCTGTTTTACTTTTTATTAAGGACTTTTGTTATTCCAATCTGGTTACATTATGTATCCTTGCAGTTGTATGCAGGGTTCTGTATTTTATGGTAGTGGTAGTTTGATTTTGTTTAGAGATGTATTTATGGCTGCCTCGTGTATTATTTGGCAAACATGTATTTATGTATTTTGTAAAGCAATGGCTTATTGCCACGCTAAATAAAGTTATTCATTCATGTCTTTTATCATTGCAGTATCTGAACATCCAAACATTAGAGAAGACCCCACAATTGTGTTGAGGCACAGTACTTCATTCCAGACATAGGGCATTTTCACACTAGGCACTCTCCACCCACTACTCACCCACTATACATGTTAAAGGGCACCCACAGGCCAACACTGCAGCCCTGCAACATGTTTAATGGGTGGGGGTAGTGGGTGGAGAGTGTCTTGTGTGAAAATGCCCATAGTGAATTAGCTCTTGTTCACATAACTCGCAAAAGCCTGAGAGAGACCTGAACAACATTTCTCCAAATGGAAGCACAATGCATCCATACAAAAGGTTGCTGTGTTGGTTCTCATTTTTGTATAGTCATTGACTAGGACTACTGCAAAGGTTTGCAAGTTTGACTTTAAGCATAACATTTGCATATATAAATATTTTCTATATTGTTTTATATTTGTAGCAAACCCACAAGTTGTATACATTACTCCATTTCAGTTTTAAAAAGCTATATGATATACAGCTATCCTAGGATATTTAAAACAGATAACAAAAAGGAGAGAAGCTACAAATAGTTAATTTTTTACACAACAGTATCTTAGAAAGAGCTCGGATTCATTAAAAAACAACAACAACATGGAGTTACTTACCTGTAAACTTGGTTCTTTGAGATGTGTTCTGTCACCCACCAGTGGTTCTGTGCCTGCGCAGTACTGGCTGCCGAAAACATCTCCCAGCAGTTATCCGTGCGTCTTCAAAGCCCGTGCCAGACTGGTGGCCATTTTGGTGGACTGATAGTGTCAGAATATAAGGCAGGACGGGGCGCACGTTACCACAGATCCTTCCAACCCCAACATCTTAATTTTCTCTTCAAGTAGATGCAGAGGGGAAAGTGGGTGGGTGGTGAAGTCCCTCTCGAAGAACCAAGGTTACAGGTAAGTAACCCTGGTTTCTTCTTCGAGTGGGGCTCCGTGATTCACACCAGTGGGAGATTAAAAAAGCTGTCTCCTTCCCTGGGTGTGTGTGTGAAGGAATCTACCTGAATAGAGACTGAAGGACTGCTCTTCCAAAGTTGGCGTCTGCATGAGCTGCAATGTCCAGTGCATAGTGCTTGATGGTGTGTGCAGAGGTCCATGTGGCTGCTTTTCAGATCTGTTCTATAGGGAACTTGCAATGCAAGGCAGCAGAGATAGCTATGGCTCGAATGGAATGTCCTTTAAAACCCTCTGGAGGTTTCTTGCTTGACAGAGTAGGTTGGATGACTTCCCAACCAGTCCAGTTTTGTCAGGACTCTAGTCATTAAGGGAAATGGAGGGAAAGCGTAAAGAAGTTCGCTCATCCATGGGATTAGGAACGCGTTGTTCTGGGAGCCCTGGCCATTCACCTCTGGAGGTTGCTTGTTCGCCAGAGTAAAAGAGGGAGATGTATCCCACTAACCAGAAAGAGATGGTCTGAGGTGAGACTTTGTTCCAGTGAAGGCCCCCCTGCGGTGATGAAGAGTGAATTAGATTTTCAAAAAGATTTAGTCCTTCCAATGTAAAACAACAATGCTTTATTGATGTCCAGCATGAATAGAGATGAATCCCACTGGGAGGAGTGAGGCCTCAGGAAGAAAATAGGCAATATGATGTCCTGAGACATGCGAAAAGCAGAGATCACCTTAGGTCGAAACACAGGAGGTAAACATAGGGTAACTTTATCGTTCTGGAAGATGAGGAACAAGAGTAGCATTGACAAGGCTGCTACTTCACTTGAAGTTAGGGTTATCAGCATGCAGACCTTCAACGATAGCAGGTGCAATGAGCAAGTTGTCAGAGGCTTGGAAGGAGGCAGTTCCATGGAGGACAAGAGTCTCAAATGGTGGGGCAATGTTGTGTTGCCCTTTGAGGAAGTGTTTAAGTACTGGGTTGGAAAATGTTGGGCGACTGCCGATGGAGAGGTAGGAAGGCCAAGATCGATGGAAGGTGGACCTTTACTGAGGATGAGCCTAGTCCCTGCAATTTGAGATGGCCCGTGTAGGTCAGAAGATTTGCAATGGTAGCTGCTTCTGGATGTATTTGCTGAGAGGTTGCCATATGGAGAAACGTTTCCATTTCAAAGCGTACGTTTTGTTAGTCAATGCTTTGCAAACATTTTTCAGGATACGGACTGCCTCTTCAGGCAGATCTACTAAGTCTCGATGAGTTAGAGCGATATCAATCAGGCTGTTAGGTTTCAACGATTGAAGGTTGGGGTGGAGAATGTCTCCATCATTCTGGTGGAGGAGATTTGGGTTGAGAGAAAGATGTTGATGATGTACAGCCATGGCCTGTAAGTGGGTAAACCATGGCTGCCTGGGCCAGCTGGGGGCTATGAGGTTACAGCACAATTTCTTTGTTTAGTTTCATCAGGACTCAAGCAATTAAAAGAAATGGAAGTAAAGCGTAAAGAAGTCCGCTTGTCCATGGGATCAGGAACATGTCGTTCTGGGAGCCCTGGCCCGTCCCCGCTTAAGTGCAGAATATAGTGCACTGCACGTTGTGGGGTGCAGTGAACAGCTCTCTTTCTGGTTGACCCCATTTGGCAAATAGATCTAGAGCGACAAATCTATGGAGCATCCACTCGTGCTGAAGAGCGGGTGCCCTGCTCAGTACGTCTGCAATCATGCTGGATTGACCCGCAAGGTGGGTCACGATGGGCTGAATGTCGTGAAGAATGGACCACTTCCAGAGCTTCATCGCAGAGCCTGGACGAACAACTGCCTCCCTGTTTGTTGATATACCACATTGCCATGGTGTTGTCTGTGGCAATCTGAACGTTCTGGTCTTCGATGAGAGGAAGGAATGCCTTCATGGCGAATCAAATTGCTCATAATTCTAAGAGGTTAATGCGTAGAGAACGTTCCCATGCATTCCACGTGCCACTCATCTGTAGTGTGTTGCAATGGGCACCCCAGCCATACAGGGAAGCATCGGCGGTTAGTAGGATGTCTGGACAGATTGAAAAAAAGGCATCTCTCCTAATAGGTTGTCTTCTCTGGTCCACGAAGACAGAGCGTGCAGGATGGATTGAGGGATTGTGAGAAAAGTATCTATGCTGTCCTCTGACCGGGAGTATTTCCAGGTCAGCCAGTGTTGGAGGGGATGCATCCTCAACTGGCGTCTCTCACGACTGAGGTAGTTGAAGCCATGTGGTCTAATAATCGTAGGAACGTCCGAATGGTTTGGGTGGTGTGGAGAGTAGCCACTGTGTTTTGGATCGTGAGGAATCGATCTCATGGTAGAAAGGCTCCCTATTTGGTTGAGTTGATCTCTGCACCTATAAACTGAATAGACTGTGAAGGAGTTAATTTCAATTTCTTAAAATTGATCACAAATCCAAGTTGTTGCAGGAGGTCAGTGGTGAATTGGGTGTCTTCATGTAGTGCAACTGGTGCTTTGAGTGGGAAACTTGGAGCCAGTCATGCAAATAAGGAAAGACTGAGTCTCCTCATTTTCTTAGGTATGGTGCCACCGGTGCCAGACACTTAGTGAAAACCATGGGGGCTGTTAAAAGCCCCAAAAGGCAAAACCCTGTATTGGAAAGGAGAATTTTCAAATGTGGATCTCAGGTATTCGTAATGGGCTGGATGAATAGGGATATGAAAATAAGCATCCTGCAAATCCAAAGCAGAGAATCAAGCTCCCTTGAAAAGGAGAGGAAATATTTTCTTCAGGGTAACCATCCTAAATTTTAAAAAGGACCTTACAAACTTGTTCAGCATTCTAAGATCCAGAATGGGCCCCAAGACCCCCATCCTTCTTAGGTACTGTCATGCTTATGCTGATGTGCTTGCCTGCAAGGGGGGGGGGGTGCTGCAGGGCTGCGGAACTCGCTGACACCCCCCACCCCCCGGCTGATCAAGCCACCACAGCACCGGCACTTGGGGGATCCCCGAGGCAGCAGATTGCGAGCGAAGCCCGCTGCCGCACTGACAGCACAGAGCCCCAGTCGTCTGCCTCACATGACCTGGGATCGCCACCTGTGCCGCTGCAACGCTTCGCACGGCTACAGGCACGTCAGGGGCGGAGCCTTGCACATAAAAGGCCAGCGCTGTGAACCACACAGCGCTGGTAATCAGAGCGGACAAACCGGCCTGTGAGCAAGTGAAGCTTAAACCTTGGTGATATCTGTGTGTGTCCTAAGTGTGTGGAATAATTGGCAGTGCTTGTGTGACTGTGTCCCTTGTCCCTCTTCCCTGTGTTTGTCTGGGGATTAGGGTGCTGTGGGTGTGTGCGGTGAAAGACCTCCTCCCCCCACCCCCCGGGCTTCCTTCCTCACTCCCTGGCGAGCGAGAAACCCCAACCCCCGTTCACTATCCTGGTACTGTGCCCTGTTATCCCCCACCAGTCCAGCACTACCTTTACCAGTTCCTCCTCCCTGTGTGTGAGTGGGGATAGTGTGTGTGGAGGGTAAAAGGCCACACTTTCCTTCCTATGCTCTCTGCCCTATGATGATAGAGGCCTGATCTGGTTAAGGTCCCAAGGCCATCCTTCTATCCTGATGGACATTGTTTCCCCTGTAGCTCCGAACAGAGCAAGAGTGTGGGCTCTGTTTGGGTGCGTGAAAACCGTGTGGGTGGTCCCCCCCTTCTCCTCTTCCCCAAACCCCTTCCCTCTCCCACTGACAGGTACCAGGAAATACCAGGAGTAGAAGCCCCTTCCATGGCAATTTTCAGGCACCTCCTCAATAGCTCTTTTAAAGAAAAGGGCTGAAAGCTCCTGCTCCAAGAATGTCTTGTGAGTTGAATCCCTAAAGAGGGATCAGGAAGCGTTTTTTGGGAAGGGGATTCTTGCGAACTGAATCGTGTAACGGTGGGAAATGGTGTCAAGAACCCACTTGTCACATGTAGTAAGTGTCTAAATGTTTAGACAGGAAGCCAATTTGCTTGGGAAGATTTCTTTGGGAAAACTTCCAAGCTTTGGATTAGGGCTGAATGTAACAGTACTTCCTGTCAGGCACCTCCGGGTCTGGAAGCGCTGGGGGTGGGGTGGGGGGTGTGTTCCTTGAGGGCCTGACAGAGTCCTAGACGAGCTGCGCCATTCGGCGCAGGGGAGATGGCACCGGAAGGAACTGACAACACAACAAGCAAGTCCGGATCCGGAAGTGCTGCGGCGGAGTGTAAGCACACCGACACAGCACAATGGGCCCCTCCCCAACGCTCTGAGCATTTGTCTCAGTGCTCCATGGAGCACGCCACGCCACACCGCATCCGGTCCCACCCCGGTGTTCAGAGCACCTGCGCAAGCATACTGACCATACTTAAGGGCTATTTAGCCCCCTTGGCGGTGCCGGTGATCAGAGCCTCTTTTGTGAGATTTGCCCCTGCGTGTGTGCTGTGGAGTTCTTTCTGGATTAACCGTTTGTGTTCATTCATGTGTGGTTGAGTGTAGCATGAGTACTGTGAGCGCGGTTGTGGAGTGTGTGGGAGCAGAGAGTGAGGTTGCCTGTTGGTGTGGGTGCTGTATTCCATTTCCCCCTCCTGCCTGGGTCCTTACCCTTGGTGTGTGCGCTTGCATGCAGGTGCGTGCGTCTCCGTCCTTTCCCCTTCCCTGGGATTCCCCCTCCTCCCCACATTTCCCCCACTTCCCCTTCCCCGTGAGGTTGCGAGATCGAAGGTGTGTGGTTCTGGAGCGTGGTCACAGGGTGTGCACTATCACCACCTCCCTGTGATGATCTTTGGCTTGGCTAAATTGCCCTTGTATGCCACTAGAAGATCCGGAGGGACAACAAGTGCACCAGCATCTGCTCTTGTTGAGCGAGTGTTTACCCCTTCTGGTCCTTGGTTGGCCTCTTGGGGCCTGACACTTCCGGGCATTTGGAACGATTTTTCGAAGTTCCAAATAATCGGTCCGAGTACACAGAAGCAATTTGGTGTTCTTGCCAAAGCTTCGGACTTTGGAGACCCAAGCATGGAATGTTGGAAAACTATGGAAACTTCTGAAAGTTCTTGCAAAGTTCTTAAACCCACAGTCAAAGCACTACCCAGAGAAGGAGGCTAGCAAGAGTTGGCAATTGTTCCAGAAGACAACCCCAAAAAAGTGCAACTGCATGCCAGAATAAAAAAAATCCAAAAAAAAGCAGTAGTGTATCCACAGCATGGTCCACCATCAGGAGTGAGTGCATCACTTTATCATTATGCCAAACAAGCAGTGCACAAAAATACAGGCTAGCAAAGGACATTCACTCAAGAAGAATACAACAACCCCCGCAAAACAGTCTGCAACCGCATGGAGAGATAAATCCCAACAAGAAAAGCCAGCAAACATAGGCCCCAGCAGCAGTCACAAAATTAAGAAGCCAGACATTCACATCCATCCTCCTCCAGGGGCACCCTTTTTCTTGGCATGGTATTTTGGCAATGGTAACTTGAACAGACCAAGCAAACTTGGGAAGTGGACTCAGGCAAAGAGATCCCTCCTCATGGTGTCAAGTGCCAACCAAGCAGCAATGTGGTACCCAAATTTTTTATTTTTTTTTTAAAAACCCTGCATGGCATGGAAAAGGGCAATGTATGCACTGGCCCTACGGCCAGCCCAGGCACCCCTCCCCCTCCCAAGCCAATTACTTACAGATGTAGCAGCACTGTGGCATGGAATGCAGCCAAATTCACCAAAGAGAATATTGCCTCCATGATTGAGACTGAGGAAGGGATTGGTTCATTAGCTTTTTTGAGAGAGGAAGCGTTAATCTGGGTGATGCTCTCTTGGATAGGATCTTATAAATAGGATTTTCCTCCTCCTTCTCAACTGGAACCATTTTAATATTCAGGGCTTTTGACATTTGCAATGAGAACTTGGAATTTCTTATGGTCCTCTGTGTTGATCACCTGAGCAGAATCTGAGATATGAGATGGGAGTCCTCAGATACATTGGATGGCATAGAAGGAGAAGTGTCCTTATTAGAAGTATCAGAGGGTTTAGATTTTCTATGTTCCTCAGATGTCTGGGAACTCTCCCCATCAGAAGCAGAGAAGAGCGCAACGTGTGGGAGACCGATGGGTGCGATTCCAAGTGAGACGGTGCTCTTGTATCTGCAGCAGTTACAGGATTGGACACATCTGCAGGTTTTGATGAAAGGATAGGGGGAACATATGAAGACACAGGCATGCTGGAACTTGAACGTGCTGGAGTTAGAATTGGTGGCAGACACACAGTTTGCGGTGTATGTGCCGCAGTAGCTGTGGCTGGGATACTCTGCTGTAGTATTTCTTTCAGAATCCTTGAAATTTGTGTTAGAGGAGTCTGGGACTCTCTGGAGCGGAGACCTGTGGACATCCTCCGAGTTGGTAACAGAGGAAGAATGGGTGGTCTGCCCAATGCTGTTGATGGTGCAGGGGACGGATGTCTCGTGCCCCTAGAAGCATATTGAAAATAGTCATAGCCCATTGAATAAGGCTGATCCCATTGGTAGGGGTGATTTGTTTCTTCTCTTGACCATGGCAAAGCTAGAGCATAATAAAATAAATTGATTGATTGGTAGGGGTGGTAGCAAGGAGAAGGCCGGTACTGTGTATGTGGCCATTGATAACATGGAAAATGCACTGTTAAACCTGGTTCCACGTAATGGGCTTTCGTTGGTTGAAAGATCGTGCTTCTAAGTCTGCTGGTGCGGATGGGCGTATGAATCGAGGAGAACTGTGCATTTGATCATCAGTGCCCAGATAAGAGTCTGGTGAGGAGTTCTCACCTGAAACTTGTGGAGAGATTTTGGGAGTCACCGGTGTTGATGAGAGCCGAAGGTGGGGTGAGTTCAAATCTACCGTATGTGGAGAGACTGGTGGAGAGCAATGTGAATTTTTGGAGCGCTTGGATCCAGATTCAAGATCTGAGGATTTGTCCCACTTCTTTTTTGGAGATTTCTTTGAGGATCGCTTTTTAGTAGGAGAAGAGACCACAGACTACTTCTTAGGGGAAGAAGCTGTCAGTGCAGAGGGGAGTATCGGTGCGGAGGCCTCCCCTCAAGTCAATGCGTGCAGAGGGGTGCTCGGTACGGGGGCCTTCCTTGGTGCGAGGATGGTACTTGGTGTAGGGGCCACAGCAGTAGTTCCCTGCATGGGAGGATCCGTCGGTGTGGAGGCATCTGTCCATATGGGGGCATCTCCCAGTACCAGGGCTTGGGCCAGCGTGGAGGTGTCAGACTGTGCGGTTGGGCCTCTCGCTTCCGTGGCTCCGATCAACGCGGGAGCCATTCCTGGTTCGAAGACAATCTCCTGAGCAGAGTGCCTTTGTACAGAAGATTGCAGCTGAAGCATTGGAGCTTTAACTCCCACAGAAGGAGGTACGGAGGCTGTCCTTTTTGGAGATGCTGGAGCCCTGGCAGAATGAAGTGGGGGGGGAGCCGCTGTGGGGCCGGAGCGCCCCTTCAGTCAGATGGTATTGGAGCCACATTTTGCCGTTTTCTATGGAGCATTTAGAGAGGCTCCAACAGGCCCGACAGCCATGCGTTTTATGGGCCTCACCCTGACAGAAGAGACACATGTCATGAGGGTCAGTGAGAGGAATGGAGACGGAGCAGATCTTACCTTTCTTGAAGCCCCCTTTTCTTTGGTGTGTTTGGCATGTTGGTTAGGCTGAGCGCTCGGTATCCCTCCCATCACGCAGAAGTAAGTGGAAGAAACAAAACTTTCACGTCAAGAAGAAGGTTTCCTTTTGACAAGTACTAATGAAGATGTTATATTAGCTGTTTTCCTGAGGTAAAAATCTTTGAGAGAAGAAACTACAAGAAGAACTTCCTTCAACAGCCTCGCTTGGCGGTTGGAAGGAAGTGAGGTAACACACGCCCCGCCCTGACTTCTATACTAATGCTATGAGCCCGCCAAAATGGCAGTCAATTAGGCACAGGCTCTGAGGGTGCACAGATAACTGCTGGGAGAAGCTTCCGACGGCTGATACCACACAGGTGCAGAACCTACTCGTGAGAGTCATGGAGCCCCACTTGAAGAAGAATTATAGTTAAGGTTCTGTATTATTTCATGTTCAAAATTTACTTTAAACTGAAAAAGCAATTACTGTGGGGGTTGTTTGTTTTTTTGACTATACCATGATGTTATTCCTACTAATGAACATAAATAAAAGTCCTTTTAAACCTCTTACCTCACAAGCATCTCCAGCAAAGACCATGTTCCTCTCATACAAACAGGACACTGAAGAACTTCCAAATAATATCTCAACATGGAAGATGATTTCCAAGGAGGGTCAAATTCAAGAAGTGTGTACAGAATATGGAAAAACTGAGTAGATAGTGTTGTGTCTGTACTTTCCTATTATAAAAAAAAAAAACCTAGAAATATTATTTGTATTTTATTTTATATATTTTTATCCCGCCCCTCCTGCCTCAGGAAAACACTAATATATTAGTGATTAGATAGAATACCAATTAGTATTAGATATAATACTAATATATCTAATTTAATACTTAGGTTTTGAATGCCCATGAACATTTTGTTTTGGCATTTTACTATTTTTTTAAAGAAAGTTATAGAAGATATTCCAGTTTTTATTATATAAATCAAAGCAAAAAATCAGATATGAAAAGACGACAATGTTAATGCTTTGGTTTTAAGCATTAAGCAACCAGAAGAACGTAAGTGCAATACTGGGTCAGACCAATGGTCCAGCCCATCCACCTGTTCCTGACAGTAGACACTTTGGGTCACTTCACAGAAGTACACAAGAGGTCATAAGTGAGCTGGTCTGTTCCCTATTTACTCCTGGCTCCTGACAGTCAAAGGTTAGTCTCCTGTTCAACTTGACTAATAGCCATTTATGGACCTATACTCTAAAAATGTATCGTCTTTTTAAAAAAAAATCCAGTTACACTACTGTCCTTCACAACATCCTCTGGCAACAAGTTCCACAAGTTAATTGTACCTTGAGTGAAATTTTTTTTTTTTTAATTTAGGGATGGGTTTTATTTAAAATTTTACCCCACTCTTCTCCATAGGCACAAAACACACTAAAATACATTAAAAACCAACCCTCATCCTAAACCCATCCACTCCAACACCTAACCCCACCTGCTAAATGCTTTGCCAATAAGGAAGTTTTTACGCTGTCTATGGAATATGTTCAGGCTCCAAAAGACCTTCAGGGGAAGGAAGTTCCACGATATTGGGGAAGCAAGTGACAATGCCTTTCTGTGGGTTCTTGTCATATGAACAAGATTAGCAAGTGGTAGCCACACATTAAAGCGGCACTTGCAAGAGCGCGCTCCCAGACAACTGCAAGGGACGTGGAGGAGCATGGTAGGAAATACGGTCTTTCAGATATGAGGGGTCCAGTCCGTTTAGAGCTTTAAAAGGTCAAAATCAGCACCTTGAATCGGGCCTGGAAAGCTATAGGTAGCCAGTGTAATGTACAGGTGTAATGTGCTCATGGGAGCCCATCCCTGAAAGGAGCTGGGCTGCTACGTTCTGCACCAACTGTAGTTTCTGAATAGTCACCAAGGGCAGCCCTACATAGTGCACGTTGCAGTAATCTAGTCTTGAGGTAATGAAAGCATGGACGATGGTGGCCAGGTCTAAATCAGAAAAAAGGGACAGTCTCCGCATCAGATGGAGCTGATGAAAGATGCTCCTGGCCACCACCGCAACCTGATGTTTCAGGTGCAGCAAGGGATCCAGAAGCATTCCAAGGCTGTGAACGTGGATAACGAGACCCTGTTAACGACAAGAGTCCCAATCCCTTCCTGGCTACATCGCAACCTGATGTTTTAGGCGCAGCAAGGGATCCAGAACCTGACTGACCAGAGGGGGGCAGACTTCGTTAATGACAGAAATCCCAATCCCCTCCAAATTACAAGGCTGGTCAACCATCATGACTTATTAATTATTATTATTATAAGCATTTATATAGCACCAGCAATGTACCTGGCGCTTTTCAGTCTTGATGGATTCAGCTTAAATTGGTTCGACCTCATCCAGTCCACAACAGCAGTCAGTTAAGCATCACAACTGCAGGACATGGGTTGGATGAAGATGAAGATGAAGAAGAAGAACTGGGTATCATCAGCATACGCATAGCATTTCACTCCAAACTTCCTCTGAATGATCTCGCCAAGCGGCCTCAGATACACATTGACCAAGAGGGAAGACGAGATGCAACCCTTCAGGACACCACAGAGGAGGTCCCAAGGGGACGACAAGTAATCTCCCATCACCACCCACTAGGACCTCCCTGACAGGAATGAACGCGACCATGTAAAAGCACAACCCTGCCAGGTCCCACAGTTATGTCAACACCACCTCATGGTCAACTATATCAAAGGCCTCTGAAAGATCTAACAAGATCAAAAGGACACAGTTTCCTTTGTCAATCTCCAGGCATAGATCATCGACCAAGGCGACAAGCGCAGTCTCCATGCTATACGCCAGATGAAAACCAGACTGAAATGGGTCCAGAATAACCCTCCCTAAAAAGGGAAGGCTAGAGACAGGGCAATTGTTGGCTGGGGAGTCAGCATCCAAAGATGGTTTCTTAAACAAGGACCAGACAACCAGTTTTAAGGGTGTCTGACAACCTACTCTTCTGAAGGGAGCTGTTGACAACCCCAGTCAGCAACGGCCCCAACATCTGCCAGCCAGCTTTCACCGGCTACGACAGTCAAGCACCTACTTCACAACTGGATGCCCGCATCGCTCCAAGCACATCCTCTGCATCAGTGGGTGACACAAATTGAAACTGATTCAAACGAACAGAACAAGGCTGAGCTTCCACAACCACAAACTCTGACTCTGCAGGTAAAATAGTAGCACCCAAGTTGTGGTGAAGGAGTGATTTGTCTTCAAAGTAATTAATAAAAATGTCACAGTGGGCAATAGATGACTAGTTCCTAGTTCTTCTGGGAGGAAATTATTCACAAAGAACTAAAGCAGTGGCGATTTTCGCTAATAGAATCAAAAAGATTCATAGGGGGTCTGCCCTCCTCTGCTCATCCTAGTGAGTGGATTAGTATTAGGTTGGTTCTACCAGCCTTGTTTTGGTATCAACGAAGATGTTTATCCACTTGTCTTTCCTTTGATTATTATCATCCTATACTCCATAAACCTTCCTAAAAAATTTAAATTATTTTTTAAGAAGTTAGCAATAAGCTGACTATGTTCTATTATTTTTAGGACTTTGTGGTTGCTATTTTTCATGTGTGTTATGTGATTATATTTTTTTCTAATTTATTTGAGATTTGTAATGGCCATGTGGCTAACAATAAAAATCTTACTTACTCACAGCAGACAGAGCAGATTAACCAGGCCATTGGCCACTCAGAACAGTTCTATAGGAGGAGACTTTCAGATGCTAGGATAGCTGAAAAGCAAGCTTTGCCACATGACAAACACTGTATAGTCCTTAAAAAATTATCTATCCTTCAAGCGGTTGGCTTCACCATAAGTCACGCACCGCTATTTATTGGGGTCCCCCATATACCGGGGGACCTATGCTCTAAATGCCTACCCTCCCAATTCAACCATATCAGGTCCTCCATATGCCGGGGAACATATGCTGTCTCACTGGTGGGAGTGAACACCTGAGTGAAACCATTTCAAAGGTCGTAACCAGGTCATCATCAGAGTAGTTGTCGAGGTCAGTAGGTAAATTCCTGCGAGTGTTCTGGAAACTTTGTTAGTGAACAGGGGTTGACCAACCTAACTGGTCCACCACTCTGACAGGGGCATAAGAGGGCAAGGATATTGGCCTTCAAAAGGTAATAGTCCAGGCATCACAACTGTGTTCTACCACCACCCCCAATAATCAGAACCCATGTTTCCAAGCCGGTGCAAAACAACAATTCCAATATGCGTCTTTTGCCTTGTGTCAGGGCTAATCTTATTTGGGATAGACCCATGGTTGTCCTGCAGGCCATGAAATCCTGTTCTCCCCCCGAAAGGTTAGTCTCAGCATATATGCTGAAGTCACACTTTCAATACTGGGACCAGTATTGTTTAACATATTCATTGATGATCTAGAAAATAGGGTAAAGAGTGAAATGGCTAAATTTGCAGACGACACCAAATTATTCAAGATAGTTAAGATCCAGGCAGACTGTGAGGAACTACAGAGGGATCTTGCGTGACTAGGTGAATGGGCACTAAAATGGCAAATGAAAATCAATGTTGATAAGTGCAACATGATGCACGTAGAGAAGCATGCACAAGGATGATAGAAGGGATAGATCGACTTGCATACAGAAGCTCAACAGGTTAAGGCTGTTTAGCTTGGAGAAGAGATGATTAAGTGGGGATATTATAGAAGTTTATAAAATCACGAGCAGTGTGGAAAAAGTAAACAGGGAACTATTTGCCCTTTTTCACAACAAGAGAAAAGAGAATTGGTCACCTACCTTCGGTGAATTCTTTTCTCACATATCCTCTGCATACTCCTCCGGCTGGGTAGTTCTACCGTTGACCGCCAGGAGGGAGATGAGCTTTTTCTTTTCTGCGCCTGCGTCACGGTGCTACCCGGCTCCACCGCCAGTCCGTTTGCAAGCCGAAACTCATCCTACTTATTGAATATAACTTGAAAAACTGACAAGGGGAACCCCCTTTATAAAAACTTGTTGAACTTTTAACTATGTAACCTAACAAGAGAACTTGAAGTAGGTATCAGTTGAGCGCCTAAATCACTATTACTCAGGTTTGTCCCGCCCCCCCTGTTACTAACAGTGCTGCTTGGCAGGGAGGGACGGAGGAGTATGCAGAGGATATGTGAGAAAATAATTCACCGAAGGTAGGTGACCAATTCTCTTTTCTCCCCATATCTCTGCATACTCCTCCGGCTGGGACGTACCCAAGCAATCTGTCCCAATTTTAAAGGTGGGAGCCAGCAGCACTGGGGGTGTCCAGTACCGCCTGTAGCACCCTTCTGCCAAACGCAGCCTCTGCGGATTGCAAGGTATTAATTTTGTAATGTCTCACAAAGGTATGTACAGAAGCCCAGGTGGCTGCTCTGCATATCTCTTCGTATGAGGCCCTTGCTTTGAACGCGTATGATGTGGCTGCGCTCCTTACAGAGTGTGCCCAAATCTGAAGGGGAGGGACCTTCCCCTTCGCTTTGTAGGCTTCAGAGATACTCTGCTTTAGCCATTTAGAGATTAGAGTCTTTGTAGCTTTCCTACCCTGAAGACCTTGTCTGATATTTATAAACAAGGCTGTGGATAGCCTGAATCCCTTAGTCCTGGATAAATAGATCTTTAGAGCCCTTCTTACATCTAGTTTATGCCAGACCTTTTCTTTTTGGTGTATCGGATTGGGACAAAAGGAGGGTAAAATAAGTTCCTGTGACCTGTGGAAGAGGGAGTTTACCTTGGGAATGAAGGCTTCGTCTAATCTTAGGGTGACTGAATCTTTCTGAAAGATACAGAAGTTGTCCTCCATGGACAGCGCTCCCAGTTCTGATACCCTTCTCGCTGACGTGACTGCTACTAGAAAAACAACTTTTAAGGTTAGAAAGTAAAGGGATATGTGTTTTAGAGGTTCAAAAGGGGGTTTGGTGAGGGCGTCCAGGACCAGGTTGAGGTCCCATGATGGAACCCTGTGTACCACCGGGGGAGCTAAGCTTCTGGCTGCTCTTAGGAACCTCCTAACATTCCTATGAGTTGACACTGTTCTATTGGTTACTGCTCGAAGAACTGAGTCTATGGCCGCTGTTTGTCTGGCCAGTGTGTTTGCCTTAAGTCCTTTATCCAGTCCCATTTGTAAGAACTCGAGGACTTGTGCTACTCCCGCCTTGGTCGGGTCTTGATTTCTACGAGTTGACCATTCTGCGAAAGTTCTCCAGGTAGCTCTGTAGCTTCTCCTGGTGGCGGGTCTCCTGGAACGTTGTATTGTATTTAGTACCGCCTCTGAATAGCCTCTCGCTCTCAGTGCGGATCGCTCAAGTTCCATGCTGTCAGATTTAGCGTATGTATCTCTGAGCAAGTTATCGGTCCCTGAGTCAGCAGGGTTGGTGTGAGCGGTAGTCTTTGATATTGGGCGTTGCTTCTTTCTATTAGTTCTGAGAACCATGGTCTCCTTGGCCACCATGGTGTTATCAGAAGTAGATGTGACTTCTCTCTGATTGCTTTGGATATTGTCTTCTGTATGAGTGGAATGGGGGGAAATGCGTATAGGAGTCCCTTGGGCCACGGGCAGTTCAGTGCATCCGTCCCTTCCGCCTCTCTGCATCGGAGGCGTGATATGAAGCGGGGGACTTGTGTATTTTCCCTGGTGGCGAATAGGTCCATCAGAGGTAGCCCCACCCATGTCACTAGTTGTTGGAACACTGACCTGTCTAGTGCCCATTCGTGTGGGTCGATGGTCTGTCGGCTCAGCCAATCTGCGCATGTATTGTCCTGGCCCTTGATGTGGAGAGCTTTCAGTGATGATAGGTGTATCTGGGCCCACGAGAATAATTTTGTTGCTTCCTGAGATAACTCCCTCGATCTCGATCCCCCCTGGTGGTTGACGTAGGCTTTCGCCGTCACGTTGTCCGTGTACACCAGGAGGTGGTGTGAGGAAAAGGTTGGATGTAGGTGTTGTAGTGTCAGTCGTATGGCTTTCAGTTCGAGGACGTTTATCCTCTTTGTCGCATCTCTCCTGGACCAGAGGCCCTGGGTCGTGTGGGTCCCTGAGTGTCCTCCCCAACCCACGAGGCTGGCATCTGTTGTTATCACTACTCTCGTTGGTTCTGATAGTGGTACCCCTTCTAGGAAGGTTCTTGGTTTTAACCACCAGGACATTGAGTCTTTTAATTCCTGTGGTATGGTGACCCACGGATTGAGACCTAGCGTGAGCTCTCTTTGAAAACTCCTTAGCCGCCTCTGCAAGGGACGAAGGTTGTAGCGACCCCATGTCACTTGTCCTATGCAGGATACTAGGAGTCCTAACAGGCTCGCTAGTGGTTTGAGTCTCATGCGGTTTTGATGTTGGAGGAGTCTGATTCGTTGTCGAATCTTTTGTTGTCTGTCTGTTGGGATGAATGCGAGGTCTAAGGAGGTATCTATTAGGATTCCTAGGTGTTCTAATGTCTGTGTGGGGGTCAGATGGCTCTTCTCCTTGTTTATGAGGAATCCATGCCTCTCTAGGTACTGAATTGTTGTGTGTAGATGTTCCTTCGCTCTGTCGGGGGAGTTGCTTCTGATCAAAAGGTCGTCCAGGTACGCATAAATGTGGATCCCCCTGCTGCGTAGGTTGGCTATTAGTGGGGCCAGGATCTTCGTGAACGTCCTCGGAGTTGAGGATAGGCCGAAGGGTAGAGCTCTGAATTGCCAGTGTTGCTTGTCGTAGGTAAATCTGATCCATTTCCTGTGTGGTCTCCATATTGGTATGTGCAGATAGGCCTCCTTCAGGTCTAAAGATGTCATCCAGTCTCCCTTCTGCAGGGTGTGGCACACTGACATTGCCGTCTCCATCTTGAATCTGCGTGTTTTCACATATTTGTTCAGTGATTTGAGGTCGAGAACAGCTCTCCATTTCCCGACCTTCTTGGCTACCAGGAATATGATGGAATAGATGCCTGAGGAATGATCTTGTTCTGGTACCTTTTCTATTGCCCGGATGACTTGTAATCTTTTGATTTCGTTTGTCATAGCTGTGTGTTTTTGTAGGTCCTTGAGGACTGGGGATGGGATGAATCTTTGTCTGGGAGTGCGTTCCAGTTCTATTTTGTAGCCTTCCGATATTGAGGAAAGGACCCAGGCATCTGAGATCGAGGCTTCCCATCTGTCTTTGAATAGTTGGAGCCTTCCTCCTACCTCCTGGGATGCATAGTCATGCGTCCTGTTTGTGGTGGGTGGATCCGTAGCCTCTTTGTCTTCTTTTGTCGAATCTCCCAGGTCTCGAACCCCTTCCTCTGAAGGAGAAGCCGGTGGAGAAATCTCTGTGGGTTTGGCTGTGTGCTTTTCTTGAGGTGCCTCCGAAACCCCTAAATCTGAAGGGGTAGCCACGAAAAAATCCCTTCTTAGGTGTCACTTGTTGAAGGGTTTTAGCTTTGTCCTTGGAGTTGGCCTCCTCCAGTACTTTTTCTAGACACACACCGAAGAGTTTGGACCCCTTATAGGGTGCTGTTGTGAGCAGGTTCTTGGCAGTGGCATCCCCTTGCCAGGAGTGTAACCAGACGCGTCGTCTGGCCGCTATGTCGTTTGCCATAGCTCTGGTGGACCAGGTTAGGGCATCTGTGGTTGCATCTGCTAAGGCGGCCGTGGCCATGCAGATGTGAGATGGTCCTGAGCTTCTCTCATCCATGCTAACAGGGCTCTAGAAACATAAGAAGCTACAATGTTAATTTTCAGGGATGCTGCTGTGGAGTCTGCCGCTCTCTTGAGGGCCGAGTCCACCCCCCTGTCAGTGGTGTCCCGAGGGTGACAATCCCCTTCAGTTGGGAATACAGTTTGTCTCGCTAGCGAGGCAGCGGCTGCATCAATCTTCGGGCTTTTAAAGAGAGGTTCTTTCTTCCTAGAAAATGCGTAGAGAGAGTCCTGAGTTCTGGGCATTTTGTGTGATTTATCAGGGTACTCCCATTCTTCTAATACAACCTTCTCAAATGCTTTGTCTAATGGTAGGCCCTGATTCCTACCATGTACCGAGGGAATGTAATCCCTGGTTTCCTCCTCCTCTGAGTCTGATGACTCCCCCTTAGTCGCTCTCTCCTTAAGTTTGAGAGTCTTAATGACGTGACTCAGCAGTTCTTCCCTATACTGGTTAGGGAATTGCCTGTCCCTTTCTCTGGGGTCTGAGGGGAGGGTGTCAGAGCATTCCCCTTCTTCTAGTTCAGTGCTCTCCTGTGAAGAGCCTGGTTCAGATTCAGACGTTGTCTGATTTATGTTTTCCTGCCTGTCCTCTGCCTGGTAGTCTTCTTCCTCAGAGCCCTGAGGGGATAGCAAGTGTTGCAGGCCAGCTCCACCTAGTGGGGATTTAGCTTTCGTTTTCCCCTGCTTGAGAGCCTTTCCTGCTCTCAGTCTCTTGGGGGAGGGGACCCTCGTGGGGGACTTTCTCTTTCGTTTCCCCTTTTTTCCAGAGTGGGACAGCTTTTTTATCACCCCCATCATCTCTTCCATAGTTTTTGCTATGGAGGCTAGGGAAGGGGTTTGGTCCCCCTGTTCCCCTTGCTCCGATCCCGTAGCCCTTGCCCCGCTCGCGGGGATAGGAGGGGGTGGTACAA
>QEPC01008742.1:553778-586100 GCA_003113815.1 Sphenodon punctatus
TATGGGGAGAACAAGGGGACACTGAAGTTAAATGGCAGCAGATTTAATACACTTTTTCACTCAGTGGACAATGCAGTTGTGGAACTTGTTGCCAGAGGAGGCAGCGATAGCCAGCACCATAACTAGCTTCAAACGGAAACTAGGTAAGTTCTTAGAGGATAAAGCCAAAAATGCTTGATAGTTGGGGCTTAACCCACTGGCTACCAGTAGTTGGGGAGTGGTTAGCAGGATATGGGTCACACCTCCATAACCTGTACTTGTACTCTCTCGAGCTACTGTTGCTGCCCAAGGGAAGTATGACAAGATGCTGTCTGGCCCCAGGTCTGTTGGCGTCTTGGTGAGCCTGTAAGACCTGGCTGTTCACCCAGGCCTTCTCAGAGGGGAGGGTGGGGTGGGGTGGGGTATTGTATTTTAAAAACATTGTTTTAATTAATTTTATTGTGTGTTTTTATGCTGTAAGCCACTCCGAGATGCCGTAGGCATGAGGGGGCGGCTAACAAATATTTATAAATAAATAAATAAATGCTGGACTCAATGGACCATGGGTCTTAGGCAGTGGGTACCTTCAAAAGACCACTCTCTCTTTACGGATCGCTGCCACTCCACCCCACTGGCCCCCGATCCTAGGCCAATGCTGCACTGAGTACACGGCGGGCACCATCTGGGACAATATCAGCACTGATGCCTCATCCAGCCAGATCTCTAATGCATATTTAATGCCATGGTGCCTCTGTGAGAGGAAGGGACCTGGGTTTGGAAATGGGGGTGAGGACTCCTCTGGGTGAGAAACAAGAGAGTGGGAGTGGGTGGGATAGTTGGGCATGAGTGTGATTTTTCTAATGTTTATATGTAATTCTTCATTATTGTAAATGGGAAGTGAAAGTTGGAGGAGTGGGATGAATTGAAAGGTTGGGTCTGTGGGATTTAATTTGTGATAATGTTGTTTTAAGCTGCCCTGAGCCATTACTTGGGATAGGGCAAGGTATAAGTTGAAATAACTAAATAATAATAAATAGCAAAAATTGATCTATTCTATCCCCTCTCCTGTTCCATGTGTACATGCAGCCTTTGGGTGAGATCATGAGATGGTTTGAGGTTCGGTGTTGTCAGTACGCTGACGACACCCAATTCTACCTCTTTTTCATTGGACCCAGGCCCGGCAGTCTTGATGTCTACCCGGTGTCTGGCTGCGGTGGGGGATTGGATGAGGGCGAGCTGTCTGAAGCTGAATCCCGACAAGACGGAGGTGATGCTGATGGGAAGGGCCGAGGGAGTGGAGGCCCCCACTATTGATGGAGTGCGTCCCCCCCTAGTCCCTCATGTTGGAGTCTGAAAGTCCTCCTTGGTTCACAGCTCCGCCTGGATGCACAGTTGGCAGCTGTGGTGAGAAGCACGTTTGGTAAATTACATCTGGTCCAACGTCTTCGACCTTATATATTGGGCTACAATCTTGCCACCATCATCCATCACCTCAAGATTGCACTACTGCTACACACTCTACGTAGGGCTACCCTTGGTGATGTCCCGGAGACTACAGTTGGTGCAGAATGCGGCGGCTCACATCCTTGTGGGGGCGGGCCGCTGGGAGCACATAACACTGGTGCTCCGCTCTCTGCCTTGGCTGCCTATAGTCTTCTGGAACCAATACACGGTGTTGGTTATTACCTTTAAAGCCCTATGCAGCTTGGGCCCCACTTACCTGTGGAATCACCTCATCCCCCGTGTCCTGGATCAGCCCCTGTGGTCAGCCAGGGCCCCTTCTTAGCAGTCCTCTGGGTTTCCCGGGGGGGGGGCGACATTTGAGAGGGCATTCTTGGTGGCCACACCGCAGCTGGGGAATTCCCTTCTGGTAGAGATTCGCCTCTCACCAGATCTCCCCTCCTTCCACTGACAATGTAAAACCTTGCTGTTTCACCAGGCATTTGGTGAGGGAGATGGGGGGGGGGGGGTGGATTTCTTTTAGGGTTAAAGGGTATTTTTATTTCTAGCTTCTGCTGGGTTATTGTTTTTGTTATTTTATTGTGTAGGTTATTTCATATTTTACTGTTGTTCACCATCCTGGGCTGCCATTGGGCAGTATATAAATTGTTTTATAAATAAATATAAACAACCAACGTCAGCAGCCTAATCCTGAATAAGATCAAAGATGGTTGTTTTATTCATCACTGACCTTGCATTAAGCAGCATCTGTGTCAGATTACACTGGCCTCAAACCCCAAATACCTCCCTCAGCCTCAGGGAAGGGCGGTATATGAATTGAAATAAATCAATATCCTGAGATGGAAGGGAGTGGGACACGGGAACAGACACTAAATGCCTCTCCTGATACCTCTGGTGGTCTTCCCCCTGCTCCTTGCCATACCGCCCCATGCCCAACATGACCCTAATTGGCTAAGGAGCTGCTCTGCTGGCAGTTAGACCCTACCCGGGCCTCCCTCTTCGGCAAAAGATTTTCCATGCCCACCCCCAGGAGGTGGCAACCGTCAAAGGGCCAGAAAAGCTCCAGGGGGCAGGGAGATGGGTGGCCAGAGAGTATCCCCTCCTCCGAGTTCAGTATTCCTGGAGTATGACTGGCAAAGGAGGCAGGGAAACACTCCCACTCCCTAACCCAATCCCACCCTCTTCAAGGAGAGAGACTTCCAATCCTCCCTCAAGTCATTCCAACCACCCCCATTTCTCCCCCTGACAGTAAGACCACCCCCCCCACTTCCTATGCACATAACCCATGAACACCCCCCCCCCATGACAGGACCCCTCTTTCAGCAAAGACTCCCCAGCAAGTTCTGTCACCCCCCCCATCCTTGTACCTCTCCCTTCACCAACGGATGCCGGTAAGTTCCCCGACCCCCATCCTATCCATGCCAGTATCCACCCACCCCCACCCTCTTAGCAGGGAGTCGTGGCATTCTGTCCCACCACTACTTAAAATTTAAAAAAAAATCTCCCTCGAAAGAAAGATCTTAGAAGGACTCCTATGGCCACTTAATGGCTACCTAACAGTCAGTGCCTTTGGCACCAACCTTCAGCAGCCGCCAGCAGGCAGTCACCTGTCAGGGCAGGAGGCTTCTTTTGAAGGGGCTGGGAGGGAAGTAGCCCAGTTGCAGGGGGTATAGTCCTCCCAACAGCTGCCCCATTCCACTCCCCTCCCAAGGCAGGAGGCTTCTTTTGAAGGGACTGGCCAAAAGTATTTTGTTAATTGACCTGTCAAATATTGTAAAACAATCAACAAGTATTTTTAAAGTGTTAATTTGTTAGAACATTAACAAAGAGACTTTAATCTTCTACAGGTTAGATACAAATTCTTATTTAAAATAAGTTAGTTAACCGTTATTGTGAAACAATTAAATTAAATTCCAAAAAGTTGTAATGAATTATTATAACTTAATAGTAGGTTAGTATAAATGTGAATGATATTCACAACTGAAAAGTTCTCCTTGGTTTTTCCCCTCTTACGTTGCGCATGCTGTTGGTGTTTTGGGGTTATTTGGAGACTGAAATTTTCTGTTTTGGGGAATGTTTGCTGCTGGGATTGGAGATGGGTTTGGGAGAGGGAAGATTGTTGGTTTGAGGGTTTCCTCCCTCTCCCCACCACTTACAGGTGCGTCCGGGCTCTTTGGTTTGGGTCACTGCTAGATACTAAACTTACATATGTAAATTCATAATTATGCAAATTTATTTTTCTTGCAGTGAACTGTTTTAAGAATATGTTTTAATAGGATTCTCAAAGTTTTCTGCTTCACTCCAATGTAGCTTGCACCTGCAGAGCACTTCAAAGATGGGCTGCAAGACTACACGTTTTCTGGGCAAGCCCTCCTGCTGATTAACATCTCATGTTACCAGATCTTTAGTTCTTACCTGAAGTATGTGCTCTAGAAGAGTATGAAAAAATTGCACAGGAGGGATAATGTATTTGTCCAAAAAAACCTCTTCCATTGCTACACGAAATAGGTGGTCTCCTATTAGTTTTTCAAGTATGTTCATTAGATCTCTGGAAAAGCCCCTATTTTTAACCTAGGAAATACATAAAAAGGATGATTAAATAGAAAACTTACAAAACTGGTATTGGCTGCTTGAAAAGAAAAAAAAATTAGCCATATAATTCAGTGCCTTTAAATGAAGAAAAATTATGCACTATGAATGAATCTATACACCATATCTTTGAGCAAAAGCTCGCTTTTTAAATTCACTGCCTATATATCAAAATGGACAATTTGATTTAAAACATAGTAACAGCAGCTCCAGTCCATTTAGAGTAGCGACACTTTGCAGAATCATAAAAAGTAAAACTGGGGCCCTTACCTTGGGAATTTTCCTTCTGGATAGATCTACTGGACATCAATTCTGCACTTGGGAAGATCCCCACCTTGACCAGTAGGAGGCATAAGACAAAATCAAGCAGAGCATACTCAGAGGGGATCAGTCCCCTGCAACTCCAGTTGTTCGAAAGCCTGGATCTTGAAAAATAAATTCTTAGCATCCAAACTCATTATTGAGAAGAAGGAAAATGACAAGGAATTCCACCTTTTAAAAAAGGTTATTATTTAAAAATAATAATAATAATTTTTATGTTTTTAATTTTTTTAAAAAATTATTTAAAATTTATATCCCGCCCCTCCTGCCCATAGGGCAGCCTGGGACGGTGAATAATAATAATAATAATAATTCACCCATGAAAACCAACAGGAAGGGAAGAATAGATGTCCAGTAGCTCTATCCAGAAGTAATATCCCAAGGTAAGGAACCCAATTTTCTTTTCTCCTCAGATCTACTGGATATCAGTTCAGCAGTCTGGGAATATACCAAAGCAGTGCCCATTCAAATTCTAGGATGAGATAACAATAATAGTAGTTAGAATTCAATTCTTCATCATCAACATTACTGAAGTACTCTTTAAAGCACTATTCTTCTAAAGCTGCTTCCTCCGAGTGCTGAGTGGGTATTAGTAATGTCTAGTGAAAGTGTGTAGGGAGAGAAGACTACATGGGCGCCCAGCAAATCTCCTTTTAGGGTGTCCCAGCTTTGAATGCTCTGGAAGTAGAAGCCTCCTTCCAGAAGAGAGCCAGAACGCCCTTTGCAGAGGCCTTCTGATGTATAAACTTCTTAAATACATGCAGAAATCTATTTAGAGATTATAGTTTGACACTAATTTCCCCTTCTAAATAGGTTAGAGTTAACGAATCAAGGCCTAAAACTGCCAACCCATACGTCCCTTGAATATAAATCTTCAAGGCTCTACTTACATCCAGTGAATGTCATAACTTCTTCTAAGGGTTGGCATGCCTGGGACAAAAGGAAAATAACACACTCTTGTGTCCTATGAAAAATTGAGTTAATTTTTGGTAAAAAGGCTTGACTTAACCTCATTACAACAGATTCCTTCTGAAAGATACAAAAAGCTGGGCATATGGAAAATGGCCCCAATTCCGAAATTTGCCGAGCTGAACAAATTGCTACCATAAACCCCGCTTTAGTAGGAATAAAGTGAAAGGACATTTCCTTGGAGAAGCAGCTGCAGCCTCAATTGCAAAACGATTTGTACTCCTCTTGGTGGGGGATTTATATCCAAAACAGCTGATGCATCTACCGTGCCCTCTCATGGACAACCAGGGTTATATCGGTTAAACCAGCCGCCAGAAGGAGACTGTGATCATGATCCTGGCCGACTGACTCTCATGAAAAGCATCTACTGATCCTGAGAGCTTATCAGGGAGAAAAAGTATTTGGGGTGTATCTAGACAAGATCTTGGTGGACGCCATAGGCATTGCATAGGCAAAACAAAGAAACACACATTATAACAATTTAGTAATTTCAAGTGAATGTTTCACCCCTTAAGTAGGTCTTTATATTGTATAGTTCATACCCCAGAAGGAGAAGCTTCTCCTGCCAAAGGAGAGGAGACACAGGAAGGGCTGCTGACAGACACAGTGTAGATTCCTGGGATTTCTCTGTTCTAAACGGGAATGGACTTGGCACCAGAGACCAAGTCACCTGTAGGGGGAAGAAATTGCTACCATAAACCCCACTTTAATAGGAATAAAGTAAAAGGGCACTTCCATTTAGAGTTCAAATAGGGCTTAGGGAATGGCCTTCAAAGCTAAATTTAAAGTTCCAAGAAGGAAACCAGCGCATCACTGAGAGAACAAGCAGTCTCATGGCCTTCAGAAATCTTTTCATGCACAGAGGCAATGACAGCCAAGATTCTTAACGAGAACAACGCTATTCAAAGCTGCCACCAGCTTGGAGAGAATATTAACGATTTACTCATTGTCTAGACCATCTTGTAGAAATACCAAAATGGTATGGACCTTAACTGTCCTAGGCGCCAGAGCGCCTTATGTTTCAACTTCCAGTCCATTAGCTTCAAAAAAAACAGGTTCTCATAAAACACTGACCCCTGTGACAGTAAATTTCAGAGTACTGGCAAAAACAATGAGGGTGCTTAATTCGACTCCAACAGGTCTGAAAACCATGGCCTTCTGGGACAGGGCTATCAAGATTAAAAAGACTTCCTCTTTCTTCAGTTTGTTGATAGCCCTGCTGATGAGAAGAAGCAGAGGGAGAGCACATAAGAGAGCCTAGGACCAATCTGACTCACGGATCTGACACACAGTATCGCAAGTCTCCTCCCCTTATTGTCAGAACTTCACCATGAACCTGTTCATCTTCACATTTTGACGAGAGGCAACCAGATCCATTTCTGGTTCCTCAAATCTCTTAACTATCATTTGAAGAAGTACATCACATAGGGACCATTCTCCTGAGACTACTTGTCTGCTGAATCAATCTACCCAGACAATGCATTTCCCTCAGATATGGAGTGTTCTGATAGATATCAGATGGATTTCTGCTCATTGTAGAAGCCGCTTGTCTCCTTTGTGTAGAGATAGAAATGGAGAGTCCCCCTTGGTAGATCAAGTATGCCTTTGCAGTTGTGTTGCCTGTGTATACTAAGAGGCATTGCCCTCATACCTCAAGATGAGTTGAATTCGTGCTAGGAGTACAACTCTCAAGTCTAGTCAATTTATACTGTTGTGTTGCATCCTTGGACCATTTGTCCTACACTAATTCCCGATTCAAATGCCCCCACGCCCCAGCCATACAGACTTGCACAGTGGTTGTTAGAAAGTGGTGCTTTGCCTGCCAGCCATCAGGGAGTCCTTCACATGTTGAGGTACCTCTATCCAGGATATCAAGTTCGATTATCTGAGACTATAAGGGTTTTAGAACTGTATAAACACACTCTCAAGTGCAATCTTGCCCACTGTAGATAATGAATGTATGAACAAGCACCCACTGTAGCCTTGCTAGTTCTTTCAAATGCATGTGTGTGTACCACATCTGTGTGATTAGCTAGTGAATTTTGATGTCTCTCTGTGGAGGATGAAGGTTGCAATTATAAAGTCAGGCGAGGATGAAGGTTGCAATTATAAAGTCAGGCAACTAAGGTATGTCATTGTGTTGCCTAAATCTCTGATAGCTCTGTCCTCCGATTCACACCTCACCAGGAAGTCGTCCAGATAAGAGTGGACATGTATTCCCACCATGAGGCGGATGGTGATCAGGACTACTAAGCCTTTGTGAAGGCTCTGGTGAATGATGCCAGCCCAAAGGGCAATGCCCGATGTTGCCAATGATGCTGCAAAGCAGAGCCTCAGTCATCGCCAACAAGCAGGTCTGATGACTATCGACTATGTGCAAACAGAACTCTTTTAGGACCAGTGAAAACACAGTCTAGTTGAGATCTTGTCAGACAAGTCGCCACGAGTGGATCCATCCAGAACCTCCAGTAATTTACACATCAAGTAAGTCCTTGAGATCAA
The DNA here is from genome assembly GCA_003113815.1 of Sphenodon punctatus. Classification (NCBI taxonomy): domain Eukaryota; kingdom Metazoa; phylum Chordata; class Lepidosauria; order Sphenodontia; family Sphenodontidae; genus Sphenodon; species Sphenodon punctatus. Next base: position 561,600 of record QEPC01008742.1, read on the forward strand.
AGACTGTTCACCATCCCCCAATTTCTTGGGGACCATAGACGCCTTTCTTGCTCTGTGACTGGTTCTATAGCTTATCCCTGCAAAACAATCTTTTTTACGCAACTGACTGGGGTCGCCATGTCCCACCTGTCAGTGAATAGTTGTACTCTTCCCCCTACAGGTGGCTCGGTCTCTGGTGCTGGGTCCATTCCTATTTGAAGCAAAGAAATCCTGGGAATCTACAATGTCTCTGCTGGCGGTCCTTCCTGTGTCTTCTCTGCTCTGGGGGAGAACTTCCACTTCTGGAGTATGAACTGTACAACTTGAAGACCTGCTGAAGGGGAGAAAAATTCACTTGAAATATTAAATTATTCAAATGTGTGTTTTTTTATTTTGCCTATGCAATTTTTATTTATTTATTTAGAGCCATTTTTAGCCCGCTACCTTCTGCTCGCAACAGCAGCTCGGGTGGCTCACAAAAGTAGAAAACATAAAACAATTCCATAATTAAATTAAAATACATAAAAGTTATATAAAAATAATTAAAAGAGCAGAACCAAACCCTCACTCCATCTCACCCACCCCATCTCCCTCGCCAAAAGTCTGGCAAAACAGGCATGTCTTACACTGTCTCTAGAAAAAGGGGTGGTCTGAGGCCAGGCGGGTCTCCGTTGGGAAGGAATTCCACAGCCTGGGAGTGGCCACCGAGAATGCCCTCCCCATCGGCGCCATCCGGGAAATCCGGGGAACTTTGAGTTGGGCATCACTGGCCAATTGCAGGGGCTGCACCACGGCCCGGGGTGTGAGACGTTCCCGCAGGTAAGTGGGGCCCAGGCCGTTTAAGGCTTTATAGGTCAACATCAACACTTTGAATCAGGTCCGGAAAACAATAGGCAGCCAGTGCAGAGAATGGAGCACACTGTTGTAATGTGCTCACAATGACCCGTCCACGTAAAAAGGCGGGTCGCCGCATTCTGCATCAGCTGCAGCCTCCGGACCCATCATCAGGAGTAGCCCCACGTAGATTGCGTTGCAGTAGTCCAGTCTAGAGGTCATGAAGGCATGGATGATGGTGGCCAGGTCAGAGTCCGAAACATATGGCTGTCGCACCAAATGTAACTGGCGAAAGGCGCTCCTCGTCATTGCTGCCACCTGGGAATCCAGGCAGAGCTGCGAGTCGAGATGCACCCCCAGACTACGGATTTGAGTAGCTAATAGAGAGCAAACCCCCTCAATGACAGGGACCACTACCCCTTCAACCCTACCCACCATAATCACCTCTGTCTTGTTGGGATTCAGTTTCAGATGGCTCACCCTCATCCAATTCCCTGCAGCCGCCAGACACCAGGTAAGCACTGAAACTGCCGGGTCTGGGTCTGCAGAAACAGAGGTAAAGCTGTGTATCATCGGCGTAATGATGGTAACGTACACTGAACCCTCTCACGACCTCACCCAAAGGCTGCATATATACGTTGAACAGGAGAGGGGAAAGAATAGAACCCTGCACGACTCCATACGTGAGGTTCTGGGGTGATGATGAACACTCCCCAACCACCACCCTTTGAGTTCTCTAGGCCAGGAAAGAGCAGAACCATTCAAGAACAATTCCGCCCACCCTAGCCCAGTCCCACAGACGGGCCACCAACATCTCATGGTCAACGGTATCAAACACTGCTGACAGATCTAAAAAGAGACAATCTGCCCTGATCCAATTCACGGTGCAGGTCATCGACCAAAGCTACAAGTGCAGTCTCTGTGCCAAACCCAGGGCAAAAGTCGGACTGCAAAGGATCAAGAAAACGGATCCAATCCAGATGCTCCTGATGCTGCCGAGCCACCACCCATTCAATAACTAGAGACTGGTCGGTAGCTGGCAAGGGAGTCAATGTCAAGTGATAGTTTTTTTGAGCAGAGGCTGCACCACTGCCTCTTTAAGGCAGCCTGACACCCTACCCTCCTTAAAGGAGGCATTTACAACCCCAGCCAGCAACGGTCATAAGGTCTCATGGCAGGCATTGACCAGCCAGGATGGGCATGGATCTAATTCGCAACAAGTGGCTCTAACCACCTCAAGGACATCCACTGCATCAGTGGGCGATACTCACTGAAACTGATCCCATGAAACCTGACAAGGCAGGGCCTTCATTACCTCAGGTTCTCCCACTGCTACAAGTGCGGCATCAAAGTCGTGGTGAATACGGGCGATTTTATCCACGAAAAGGTTGACAAACATGTCACAGCGAGCACTGAAAGATTCCAGTTCCAGGCGGAGAGAGGTCGGATGACCAGCTTCTGCAATGCCTATGGCATCTGCCAAGACCTTGTGCAGACACACCTCAAATAATTTCTCTCCCTGATAAGCTCCTGGGATCCGTAGATTCTTTGCATGAAATTCTTTCATGACCACAGTCTCCTTCTGGTGGCTAATTTAACGGATATAACCCTGGTTGACCAGGAGAGGGCATCAGTAGATGCATCCACTAAGCAGGCTGTGACTCCTTGAGGCAAATCTTTTCATGTCTACTAGAGAGGCCGTTTCCTTGCCTGTTTGAACCATCTAAGGAGAGCTCTTGCAGGGTATGATATTGTCATGGATACGTGGAGCATTGCTGCAGGAGCTACAAGTTTATCCTTAGTCGTGACTAAATTTATTGGTTGGGCCTTTTGAAAAAAAAGGCCACCAATGAGGGGAATGCCGATTGTTTTCTCTATTGAAGCTACAGCTTCATCCACTTTCGGTGTGCGAAAGAATCTTTCCCTTCTTAGGGGCTTGCTGCTTTCCCATGCCCACAGGCTTATGGTGGCCCTTGAACCCCCATCCCTTCTTTGAAGGGAAGGGAGGACAGCATCCGGCTGATTCCGGGCCCGCCTTTTCACATACCTGGGCCTTCCCTGTCCCTCATTCATTTTCTCCAGTGGGGCCAGGATATTCCTTCAGTACCTCCACTTAGAGTGCCTCTGTCAGGGACATAAAATGGGGTGATCTTACTTTCTGTAGGTGGTCCTGGTCTGCCTCACGCCCTGGGAGCCAAGGGCTTTTTAGATCTGCACACAGCTTGCTGGGTACTGTTTTGTGCTCTCCACTGTTGTGTGCTCATTGAATTTTCCCTGACTGCTGTTTCTCCATCCCTTTGCTCCAACTATGCCAGGTCTGACACCTGCATGGGTTCACTGGCAATGGGCTTACAGTGGGAGTGCTCATAAAGAGCTCCCGCACCCGTTCTTCCCTTTTCCCATGCTGGCTGGGACCAGAGGGAGGGGAGAGTTGCGCACCAGAATAGGGTCTGTGGTTCAAAATCCCTGTCAAGAGATAAACTTCTATCTTGTGGGCGGAGTCCAGTGACACTAGCACTCCCCTGAGTTGCAATAAAGGGAGACAAAAACGAAAATGGAACTGTAAAGATGAAAGTGAAAGTGCTTTCTGCTTGGAGCCCAGCCGCTCAGAGTCAGAAATCCAACTGGAGCTGCAGTGGCCTGATTCCCACTGAGCATGCTCCACTGGATCCTGGTCTTCTGCTTGAGGTGGGGATCATCCAAGAGTGCAGAACTGATGTCCAGTAGAACTGAGGAGAGTAAGTGTAATGGGTCAAAACAAATTGCTCTTAATTCCTACCAACCTAAACTTTTTAGAGCTGCTCCTTGTAGTTGGCCATCAGCCCAGAGAGACTAGGTCCTTATGCCAACTTTTTATTTAAAAACCCAAAAGTTACTTGTACATATTTGTTGAGGGTATAAATTATAGGAGCCTATTTCTTTGAAAGACAAAAATGAAAAATGCTAAATGGGTAGTGGTGGGGAATTACAGAACCTCCAATCCAGGCAAGATGAGAGCATGTTAAGTCACTATGCCTGTTTGCTTGTGTAACACATCAATATGCAATTCTGCCAAAACAACCAATTTTACTTAATCTCACCTTTAGAAACTCAAATTTCCCTTTGGAAAGAGCAAATAGGTATTCTGCAATTGCCATTAAAGAGCATCTAATTACAACTCACTTATACTTGAATCTTTAAGACTGGTGCAAGAATCAAATCCTAGAAATCTAGAGTGTTTATTAAATTTAAAATAAGCCTAATTGCTCAAAATAGAGATATAACTAATTGCTTGGGTGACCTTAATGTTATCTTTCTATTCTTCCAAATGTCTGAGTTTAACTTGAACCTCATTTTTTCTATTCTTTAATGGTTTCATTTATGATTAGTACACTAATCTTCAAACATATACCTTACAATTAGTTACAATTACCATGGGGCTCTGAGAATGTTATGAGTTTTTTGTTTATGATATGCACTGGAAGCCAAGGTAAGATTCCTAGGTTTTATAGGGCATAGGAACATATAACAAAACAATCAGACTTTTGGATTCTTGACTTCCAATCTGGTCTTTTGTTGCCTGCTCTTCATGCTCCCTATCACAATGTTTACTCAGCTTACAAACTTTGTCAGACATAAGCAGGAACCTATCAGACTTTTATAAAGCCAAGCATCAAGTCCATGTATCCTGGGTAGTGATGCCCTGAGACTTGGCAGGGCCCAAGGCAGGGTCACTGGGGTGGGCAAGCAGTGGGGCCCAAAGGAAGCACCTGCGTTAGGAGCTTTCAAAGTGGTGGCAACCCTGCTGGCACTATCAGGCCCGCAGCCACCACTCCACAAGTTCCTGGGAGCTCCTAGGACATGCAAACTCAGAGCCAGGGGCACAGGTACCTGTAGCACCTGCCTACATCTGGCTAGAATCCTGGTGAATACACGAATGTTCACAGCACCTACTCCTGACTTCAGGAACTATCTCCTTTGAAGGTTAAAAGCAGATAGACAATAAAAGAATGTCATCCAATTTGTTTTATTGGGGGGGAAAGGGGGGAAGTAATACCCCCACCAAACCTTACCTCAGTTCTGTATTCATTCATTTTGTCTATTTGAGTAAGCTTGTGCATCACACTCTACAAAACCAGAGAAGACACTGTTACAATGCAACCCATGCTGGAAACCAATGCATTATTACTCAATGACTAGAAAAATTCATGGTGACACTAAACACATTTAACTAGAGGAAAGGGGAGAAAAAATGAAACACAGAGTTAATTAGTTTTGCTAAAAGTATTTTCTTGTAGCATTTGTTTCTTTATTTTAACAAGAACAGGTTTGATAACCCTTGTCTTCTGAGCAAGCAACTATTTGTTAAAATTCTAACCTTGCACTTTTAATTAGATGCATTAAGCTTCATTTTTTTGTTGTAAACTGCTGGATGGTATTTCTTCTTAATGCCATGGCCAATAAGCATTTTCATGCACTTCTTCATGCTGTAACTAATGTTGGGTCTAATCTCTCTGACTTTGCTAGTCAGGCACCAATTTTGTCTCTATTTAATTCTCCTTTGAAGTTCTATTTTTGCCATGCTATTTACAGCAGTATCTTAGCCTTTGGGCTTCAATGGGGCTACTCCTAGGGTTGCCACCTTATGTATATCTTTCCAGGCCACTTATGAAAAATGCATGTTGCAGGACCTGCATTGGTAGCATAGGTGCCAATGCAGGCCCTGCAACATGTATTTTTCATAAGTGGCCTGGAAAAATATACATAGGTGGAAGCATGAGTTTTTCATAAGCGACCTGGAAAAATATACCTAAGGTGGCAACACTAGCTAATCCAGAGTAAGTTATTTGTGGCCCTTCCTTGTAACCCATTTTTGTTTCATTTCCCCCCAATCTTGGTTTAAATGGCAAGCTCTTTTAGTAGGTATTAATTCTTTTAAAAAGGCATCCAGAATATGGTGGGCACAATTATCAATAACAAAATTATAAGCAGCATATTCTTGAATATCTTTTCTGTCTCAGCGGTTTCTCAAAAATAAAATAATTTTACATTTATGTACTTGCATTGAAAAGACCACACTGGTCATTTACCATGCACCACACAAAATACACACTTTAAAAAATGTGGCTTTTGGTAAATACAGAAAGGAAGTTATTGAATGTGTGTAATTACATTTAATTTTGGAGCAACGTAGAAGGCAAGTTGCACCACCATATGTTACAACAAGTAAAAAGCATTCCAGTTGAAAGAGGAAGACAATGTAAACATATTAAAGCAGTTCTAATGTGCTACGGAGATGTTTGAAAGAAAGCTGTATGCTTTTTTAAAACCCTTGTCTTCTGCCGCCAATTAAATATTTTTCACGTCACGGGGTAGATTTCTACCCCAGTCCTTTGGCACTTGAATTGCTTGAATGTGTAAGCTAACATGAAATATGATGTGGTCGATTTCTACCCCAGACCTAGGTATAAATCTACCCCATGGTAAAATGAATTGGGGTATTTTCTACCCCAAGGCCTTTTTGTTCACATATAAAAAAATAGTTAATGGTAACCTATTTTCCTTTGGGGATATTGTGTACCTGTGTGCAGTTGACAATATCCTAAAAGGGTAAAGTCAGAGAGTCACTAACTTGCCACGTTTTTGCAAAAGATGTACACCCAGGGCAGGAGTCCACCACAACACAGAAAGTAAAGGTTAACTTGTGTTAACTGTTATATGTTATGTAAAAGGCTGCAATACCAATACAGATTAATGGACCCGAAAACACAAATATTTGCATACGAGCATGCCTAAATTTACCTACGTGAATGTTTATCAGACCGAGGTTTGTGTAAGAGAATTATTAAATGCCATCATTTACAACTGGCATACAGGTGTACTGCACAGATTTAACTGAAGCAAGTAGCTACTCATATTTCTCTAAGTATTAAATAGTTCTTGGTTGCCATCACTGTATATTTTATCATGATTGGGTCTATATTCGTTATTAAATTGGTCGGATGTGTTAGGATAAGCTTAAAAAAATTCCAGTCAGCTACAGAAATTATTTGTAATGCTCAGCTATTCACTGAAGAACATGCTAAAAAAATGCATTTCAACTACATTAGATATGGTATTATAAAAAGTACAGTATAGCCTTAAGCCTTAGGAATTATAATATTTTTAAATTATATTAAATTAAATAATTTTTATATTGGCTATATTTAGATACAACAAATAAAATCCTCTCGTTACATTTCATTTTTATACACAACAGTTTACAGACCTATTTGTTCCTTACCTGCTGAAAATACATATGCTTTATTAATGCATTTTTCATTTCAACAAGCTGCATGTCCAACATGGGATCTTTCGCTTTTTTTTCACCTAAAAGTTGGTTCACTTGAACATCTTCAGTGTTACTCTGTATTTCATCCTGTACAAGGTACAAGACGTATTTAAAACTTGCATATGGTCTATTGAGCCAGCCACCTAGAACAACTCTAGCTGTACATGCTCGCTAAAATATTCTTCATAAATGGTTTTGAAGACTTTTTTAAAAATCACGTGCTAGTGATTTTTAAATCCCCCAATGAGGGGAATAGCGATTGTTTCAAGTCAATAGTCTCTCAAAATATACAACTCCTGCACTATTATGCTTACTTGCTACAACAATTTTGTAATAATTCAATTGTCATAAGCTGACCGCATCCTAATGACGCACCAGTTTCAATTAAGAATGTGTTTATTAGTTCATTTACTTACCTCTAAAAGATAAATTCCTAGATATCGTACTGGATAATATGGCACTTCAAAGAGATGTTTTTCTTTCTCTGTCATTAACTTGGTATTATTTGTTATTACATGAGTAATAACTTTTGGTACATTTTGTGGTGTATATATGGTTGCATTTCCCGCTTCTAGAACTCTAAAATGATTTAAGAGATGTATTTACTGTCAACATCTTAATTTTTGAAGGCTTTTTACAATGTTCACAAGCTGCAAATCATCATCACCACATCTGTTGGTTCCATCCAACAATATAGATAGAGGCAATTCAGCTACTGTTTCCTGCACTATTACATGATACAGAGTAGAAGATCTCCAAAGGTGTGCTGCTGCAATAATATAGGTTTCTAAGAAAAGATGTTGGGTAGTAGAGGGAAGGAGGGGGGGGGGGGTAAAGAGAGAGGCTTTCTGGACTCACGGAAACACAGAATTATGAAAGAATAAATTTATAAAGATCAAAGTGCGTTTTGCTACTTGGATATCCACCGTCTAAGAGTTGTTACTATTGGAACAAACGAAAGGATTGAAAGGTGGTCTGTAAAACACATTGGGGCCGATCCCATCCCCCGTGGAAACTGCACACCTCCATTGCTGGCACATTCTGCTGCACGGAAATTGCGCACGTGTGCGCGGGATCCGTGGGGCATGGGATTCGTCCCTAAGCTTGACAAAGCAAGACAGCCAACTACCCTGCAATGCCTCACTAATCTGTTGGAATTCTTTGAGGGTGTAAATAAACATGTGGACAAGGGAGAGAGACCCGGTAGATATAGTGAACCTGAATTTCCAGAAAGCATTTGATAAGGTCCCACATAAAAGACTCTTGAGAAGATTAAAAAGTCATGGGATAGGAGGTAGTGTCTTAATATGGATCGGTAGCTGGTTAAAGGATAGGAAACAAAGAGTAGGACTGAATGGTCAGTTTTCACAATGGAGAGATGTAAAAAGTGGTGTGTCCCAGGGATTTGTACTGGGACAGGTGCTGTTTAATGTATTCATTAATGATCTGGAAAAGGGTGTTAAGAGTGAGGTGATCAAATTTACAGATACCACATTATTTAAGGTAGTTAAAACATGAGCAGACTGTGAGGAACAGCAACAGGATCTTACGAGACTGGGTGCCTGGCCATCTACATGGCAAATGAGATTTAACGTGGACAAGTGCAAAGCGATGCACATAGGGAAAAATAATCCAAACTATGAGTACACAATGCTGGGTATGATGCTAGGAGTTACCACTCAGGAAAAGGATCTAGGAGTGATTGTGGACAATACACTGAAATCCTCAGCCCAATGTGCAGTGACAGTCAAAAAAGCAAACAGAACGTTAGGAGTTATTCATAAAGGGATAGAGAATAAAACTGAGGATGTCATAAAGCCTCTATACAAATCAACGGTGCAACCGCACCTGGAATAGTGTGTCCAGTTCTGGTTTCCCCATCTCAAAAAAGACGTAACTGAACGAGAAAAGGTACAGATAAGGGCAACAGGAATGATAAAGGGTATGGAACGGCTTGTGTACAAAGAGAGGCTTGACGAGCTGGGTCTCTTCAGCTTAGAGAAGAAGACAGAGGGGACATAATAGAATCTTGAGTGGTGTGCAACAAGCAAGCAGGGAACAGTTATTTACCCTCTCAAATAGTACTAGATCTAGGGGACACTCCATGAAACTAGCTGGCGGCAATTAAAAAAAAAGGAAGCACTTTTTCACTCAACGCATAATTAACTTACGGAATTTGTTACAGGAGGATGTTGTCAAGGACAGTAGTATAGCTGGGTTTAAAAAAGGACTGGATAAGTTCTTAGATAATAGGTTCATTAATGGCTATTAACCAAGTAGCTTACGGGATGAACTTCTTACTGTGGGGAGTGAACAACAGGGAATGGATCACCCATTGTGACTGTTGGTTCTTCTCCTATGCGATTGGGATTGGCCACTTTTGGGAGGACAGGATGATGGGCTTGATAGACCATTGGTCTGACTCAGTATAGCAGTCCTCAATGCTTATTGTTTGAGTAATAGATTGTACAAGTTGTGGTGTGGAGATCTTGCAGGAAAAATACAGATTTGAATAGACACACAAGGCTTCCGGCAAACACCTTGCTACCGGAAATTTATTTTGTTTACAAATATATACATTTTGAAGGAACAAATAGAAGGGGAGTGTCATGAAAGCCTACGGAACCACACTGAGTCTCAACAAATGAGACCAACAGCATCAGTTAAGAAAAGGACACAGCTATGAACCTCACACCTGGTCTATAAAAGTGAACTTTACACTGAACTAAAAAAGGAGACCCTGTAAAGAACGCCTTAACTGTTAGGCCTAGAAGGAGGAGTACTGTCACTTTCTCTGAAGCAGCAATACAGAGAGAAGGAGCAAACCCCCAAACCGTGCCTGCCTTCTGCAAGGAACTCCCCTCGGCCCAACAGGATACCATAATGCTCTGTGGACAAGAGATCAGGAAAAGTGTCTATCTTCCCCGCTTAGAAGAAATCTAGACCTTGCCATTAAGTGGGGAAAAATATACACCATTTACTTTGATAGGAAGAATGCAGTAGAGCTTATTTTTTTCCTACCAAGAAAAAGAGTCCCAATGATTTGGAAAATGAGATTGCAATCAGAATGAGCAGCAGCATTCTGCATAGTCACTCTCCCCATGTAACAAAAGCACCTTGTCCCTTGGGATGACCAATTTTTCATATGATACAAGCCACAGCAAAGAAAACTGTGGAAGTTTTATAATATTTTTTTATTTCTCTCTCACCCTATCTCCAAACTGGTTCAGGGCAGCTTACATTTGGGGGTGGGGGAATCAATATTACATAAGGTTCATATAAAATAAATCCCACCCCTCTATAGCCAAGCCCAATACTCACTCCAAGCACCTTACAATAATTGAAATAATCAAATTACACATACAATACCAATCCCACCCCCATACCCATTCCTAATCCTTAACTCACCCCCCAGCACCAAAAATCCACCTCTCTTCCCATCCCACCACTCCTAGTCCCTTGTCTTTTACACAAAGGAGGTCCTAATCCCCAGGCATTCCCCCATCTCTCACCCGTGAGAGCACCCACCCCACAAACCCATACTGTGCCTTCTTACAGAGGGTTTGTGGCTGTGTCCCATCCCCACACCATATACCCTAAGGCAGGATGGGGACTTTTCTTCCTCTTACAGACTACTTTGAAAATTCGTCCACTTCCATAGGCCAGATAATAGGAGGTGAGAGCACGATTAAGGTGTGCACTCAATATGCAGGAATGAGGTCAGTCCAGATTATGGTCAGGGACCATAATGGTAGCAATGGGGGAAATGCTGTGGACACGGGTCCTTATGTGCCATAGATCTATCCACTATCCTCAAGTGCGTATTCTCCTCTCTGTTCCCTTCCCTACTGAGCTCATTATTTCTGTGCTTTGAGGGTGCTCACTTTCTGTGCTTTAGCAAAGTACGGTATACCGTTCTGGGCACCCCATTTATGAAACCCATGGAAAAATCAGAAGAGGTGTGAACTTGGAGTACAACCAATTTATAGTATACATTTTTCAAGGATAAAAATGCTCTACAAGCATTTTTTTAATGCAGGATGAAAGAAGAGAACATTATTGCAGATTCGTGAAAATAGGTCCTTGCCCAATGGGCTTACAATCTAGGATGAACCCTATCTCTAATAATACCAATTGTAAAGTGCCAGGTACACTGCTGGCACTATAAATGCTTTAATAAAATAAATAATAATAATAATAATAATAATAATGTATTCTTTGTTTTTTGAACATAGAATATACAATTGCAGATGCAAAGGCATTGCGGATTGTTGGGAACCAGAGAACTGAGATAGGAGAAAGAACAAAAATGTATTCTACCAAGTCAATATTGTTTAATCATTCAATCGTGTACGAGGTTTCATCCTACCTTGTGAAAGAATCCCTTCGTTTATCACCTTTTGCAACAAGAAGGACAACTTTCCATCTGTGGAAGGCCCCTGGAGCACCAGAGCGTGTCAGCTCTTCACGCCATCTTTTAGGTGCAGATTGCATTCGAGGTGAATAATGGGAGTCTTTTTCGATTTTATATCCCCATTCATAAGTTGTTTCATCAAGCCATCTGCCATTTTTGGCACTATTAATTATGTAGTCCTTCGTTAGTATCCACTTTCCTAGAAAGCAAATGAACTGTCATCCACAAAAGGATTTTTGTGCAGATAAATGACAATCAAATGAAGATCAAGTATCAACTTAGCTTCAAGCTTTCTCATGCAAAATACTAGAAGTTTACATAATATCTATTTTTCTTCCTACTGCTAAAGTTCTCCTTTTCTAATATTTTAACATAACTGCACATTAACACTGATAATGAAACAATGGAGTTTGTTTTCTTTTAAAGATGTTATTTTAACTTTCTCGGCATATCACAACCAAATAGAAAAACAAAAAATTACGCCTGCATGCTTATTTTTATGCATCTCTTGTTCAATATCTATCTTAATTATCCTTGGTATTCTTATTATTTAATGTCTTACAGCATACTTGCCTAATACATTGAAAGCATGGAAATACACCTGATTAAGAGATAACTTTTTTCTGGGGTGCACAGAAATGCAGCCATCAAATCATCCTCATGCAAAAATGATTTGGTCTTGCAGAAAGCATCCCATTCTACTTTCTGACTATCGACCATACAAACCTCTGAATTATCAGCTAACTAAACTGTCCAAATATTTAGCATAATCAAAGCACAGCATGGTTCATTTCTGAACTCTAGATATTCAAAGCTGTGCAAGTTAAGCGGATACCAACATCGGGGGGAAAGCTTTAGTTCAATACTATTGTACCAGTAACTCTCTCTCTTCTCTTGGCCTTCATTATTTCTTCTTGTCTTTTTGCTTTTGATACTGTATGGAATGACCTTCCCCCCCTTTTTTCCGCTTTCAGGTTCACATCAGCAGCTGCATTGGTATTGTGCTCCTGTGTTACATTTTACTTACAGGATATTTTTCTAAGTGAAATTGGCTGGAATTTTGTGATCCTGATCAGTTTCACAAAACAGCAAGGCAGACTGAAGAAATGTGTCAGTGTAGCATATATGGTATTTCTATAGCTGCTAGCACTGGATGGCAGTGGGCATCAGATGAAAAGAAAAGGGCATCTTGCTGATTACATACATTAAACCACTGCCCTGCTTACTAGGAACTGGGGATGCAGATCCTTTATCAGCCAAGAACCCATCAACACTTGAAATCTCAGGATGGGGAGAAAAGGATAAATACAGGAGTTAGAGATAACTATTGTCATATAAAATGAACTTTATTTCACCAAAACATTTGACTAAAATAAAACAGAAATATAAGGTGGCTATTCAAAAAAACTAAAAAAAAAAAGGGGGGGGAGGGGGAAGTGACTGCTTTTGCGTTGCCAAGACAGGTGGATTGTAAAGTTCATAAAAGAGGAACAAGAGCCATGGAGACAATTACGCAGATACACCATTTCTATTGATAGAAGAGATGTGTGTCAATGGTCACAGTAGGAAAAGGTCAGAAGAGCAGGATTAATTTCTAAATGAAAATTTCAGCCAAGCAGTTTATTATCCCATATATACTTATTCATAACACTCCCTTTAGTCTTTAGCCAACCCTGTGATTTCTTCCTCCATAATTTTATTAATTTATTTAAACTTATATCCCATCCTTCCCCTATGGATCAGATTGGGTTACAATATAAAATCCATATAAAAAATAGGAGTACATAAAATCCCCCGGAGACCCTTACCATAACCCCTATCTCAGAGACCTCCACCCCAACCTCAATCATGTAATCACACACTTACAGGACTTGTGCCCTTCGTCCACAAAGAAATAACCTAATTAAAGTATTCCAAAGACAGAGAAATCTGGTTATTAGCTCCAAGTCAAAATTCCTATGGCACAGGATGTTGCTACTACTTTTCACAGCAAGAGAGGCCCCGCTGCCTCCCCTATCCCTAGCCCTACTGGAAGCTCTCAGAGAAGCTCTTAAAAGGACACACACGCGAAATACAATACCACATTGGCGCAAAGCACAGCAAGCCCCTCCCACGATGCTTGCAGAAGAGAGGAGGCAATGCCATGGAGGACAGTAGCTCTGACAGCAGTGTCCGGGGTCTCCCGCCCAGTATGTGCTTCCGTTATTGGCTGGGAGCGTCATCAGCTCTTGGGATCATGGGCAGGAAGCGGGTAATGGCTGTTGCAGCTGTTTCCATGGTGTCCAGGGTTGTGTGTAATGACAGAGGGCGGTCAGTTTGGCACAAGCTGAGGTGAGGATTGTTGCTGGGCTGCGGGGGGAGGAAATGGCTATCTGTACGAGTTGATTGCAGGGCTGGTCAGTGGTGGCGAGAGCGTGTGGAAGGTGCTTGAGTGGATGCAGTGGCCACTCTGGAAGCCACCCGTTAGAATCCCTCCCCATTCCACGTGCCTGGGTGCTCTGCTGCTGCGTCACTCAGCGGCCACGGACCCCTCCTGAAGCGTTGCTCTTTTTTAAAAAGCCAGGGACAGAAGCTCTCCTGATTATTCCACTTTGTTTCTGTTCATTCCATCATCTCCCCATTTTTCTCTCAAGTTGTTTTTCTTAGGCGGTTACTAAGAAAGAGGTGCCGGAGGCATGGATACCTAGTCTTTTTGTCTCTCTCCTCTGAAGGAAGGACCTTGACCCCCTAGAAGCGGGACAGTAAGATTCAGTATCCAAAGAGGGACCATCCTCCTAAATAGGGACTAATAGGAGGCATAGTTTACTGTCCAATGTAGCCATAGAGCTCACAAGTGGTTTTCCCAATGGCCACCTAACTTCAGTCCCATTGAGAACAATGGAGTTTTTTGCCTTTTTTTTTATTACGGACCACTCAGGGATTAACGGTGTGGCCAAGCTCTGGGGGCAAGTTTTCTTAAACAAAAGGGCACCATTCTCAAAAGGACACTGAAAAGTTGAATGGTGCAGAGGAAAGCTACAAAGATGATAAAGTGTCTGGAACATAAATCATACGACAGGTTGAAGGAGCTTGGTATGTTTTAGCTTGGATAAAAACTAAGGGGGTATGGGCATGGCTGGCTAGCATAACAATCTATATGGCTGTCATAAAGGAAGCACACACACAACTGTCCTCCATTGTTATGGAAAGCATGAAAATAGGTTACCTAGTGAAGTTGTGGATTCACCAACACTGGAAGTTTAAGAGGAGCCTGGTGACCATGTGTCTGGGAAACTTGAGGTGTGGCAAATCCTGTACCATGCAGGAAGCTGTACTCAGTGACCCTCAAGATCCCTTCCAGGTCTATGATTCTATTATGCTAATGGAGAAAAGAGGCAAGGCCGAGAAGGAGAAACAAGTAAAAATGGCAGTGAAAACTGTAAAGACTGGCAAGGAGAGGGGTAGGGGGGAAATTGGTGGAATGGCAAGAGACTAATTGGAATGATGAGAACACCATGGGAACCTAGAGGAATGACATACAGGGAGGCAAGAAGAAATGGACAACACAAGAGAGGATGAGGTGGGATGACAAAGAAGGTACCCTTAGGGAGCAGGTAAAACAACAAGGAAGTGGTCAGGGAGAATAAGTGGGTGGAGAAGAAGTTGGGTGGAATATCAATGAGAGGACAATGAGCTCATGGAATGACATAGGAGGGCTGGAGGGAATGGGTGGAATCACACAGAACTGGGTGGAATGATAAGCAGGAGTGCTACTGAGAGTGGATGGATAGACAAGAAGAACATGGCAACAAGAAGGGACTGGTTGGAATGACAAGGAAGGGGCGATGGGGACTAAAGAGGGGATGATGAGAGAGTGGAATGACAATGGTTTATATGGAATTACAAAGAAATGACCATGAGAAGTGGGGCAGAATGACAAGGGACCGGGTGGAATGACATTACAGATGTTTGGCGGATGCCGTGAATAAATTTGATTGATTGACATTACAGGGGCCCTCGGGGAGCAGGTAGAACAACAAGGAGTGAATCATAGAGAATGGTTGGAATGACATGGGGCCGGATGGAACAACAAGTAAAGGGGGCATAAAAAGGCAAGGAATGATGAGGGATTGGGTGAAATGACAAAGAGGGTGCTGTGGGTTATGGGTGGAATGCCAAGAATTTCTGGATGGAACAAGAAGCAGGAGAACTAGAGAGAGCAAGATGACAATGTGCTGGTTGGAATGACATCGGAGTGCATGGAATGCCAACAAGGAGGTAAATCAGAATTGATGGAATGGAAATGGAGTTGAAAATCTACAAGGGAACCATGGGGAAAGAGTGAAATGACACGTACATTGGTGGTGTGTTATTCCATAAAGTTTCCATTATAGTTTATACAGGTTTCTCTTTGCTCGCATTTCCCCCTCACTCATTCCTATGGCACTACTGTACCTTATAAATATTTGACTTTTAGCTGTAGCTTCTTTGCATTTTTTATATTACATTAACATGTCAGTCACATATCCCCATTATTTTCAATCAGCATTCCATTAAATCCATCTGCATCAATGTGTTCCTGTGTTTTTATACTGGAGGATGGTTTTAGATTTATTTCCCCATACAGTGAGTATTTATGCACTGGGGTGGGAAGGGTTTACATTCATGTGTAGCATCCAGGGTGGTGGTGTCACATCTGTTCCCACCCGCCAGATATTAACTGCAGGTGGGAACAAACGTACCCCATACTGTGACAGGATTAACTCCAGTTTGTGTGCTGGGCTCCCTGCAAGTGCACATCCCGGAGTTAGCACTGCCACGGTCTAGGGAAGTCTACCCCGGACCGCGGTAGAGGCCCACTCTACCTAACTCCGGCCAATGGCCGGAGCGTTTCTGGGCAGGCGCAGCAGCCTCATAGGCTGTCACACTCGCCCATCAGGGAAGGGAGCCAGGCAGCGCTTTGCAGCGCGGGGGGCCGGGCTGTACGGACCACATTTGCACATCCCCACACCCTCTCCCCGCCCACCATCACTTTTGTTCAGTGGCAGGACCTGAACCTGCACGTGGTTACGGTTCTCACCACAGGCAAGATCAAAGTGTGATGACACCCAGCTTTACCTCTCTTCTTCATCGGACCCAGGCCCGGCAGTCTCGGTGCTTACCAGGTGCCTGGCGGCTGTGGGGGATTGGATGAGGGCAAGCCAACTAAAGCTGAATTCCGACAAGACAGAGGTGATGCTGATGGGGAAGGTGGCTGGGATGAGGGCAAGCCGACTAAAGCTGAATTCTGACAAGACGGAGGTGATGCTGATGGGGAAGGTGGCTGGGGTGAAGTCCCCTATCGTTGATGGGGTCTGCCCCCCACTGGTTCCCCAGGTGCGGAGTCTGAGGGTGCTCCTTGACTCGCAGGTCCGCTTGGATGCTCAGGTGGAGTCTGTGGCAAGGAGTGCCTTTCGCCAATTACATCTGGTGCACCGGCTTCGGCCGTGTGTTTCGAACTCTGACTTGGCCACCATCATCCATGCTTTCATCACCTTTGGACTTGACTACTGTAACACGCTCTACATGGGGCTACCCCTGGTGACGGTTCGGAGACTGCAGCTGGTGCAGAATGTGGTGGCCCGTCTCCTGGTGGGACTGGGCCACTGTGAACATATTACACCGGTTTTTCGATCTCTGCACTGGCTGCCTGTAGTCTTCCGGGCCCGATTCAAGGTGTTGACCTATAAAGCCCTAAACGGCCTCGGCCCGACCTATCTGTGGGACTACCTCACGCCCCAGGTCCTGGATCAACACCTACGGTCATCAGGGGGTGCTCTCCTTGAGGTTCCCTGGGTCTGCCAGGGGGCCATGATGGGGAGGGTCTTCTCGGCGGCCGCTCCGCAGCTGTGGAACTCCCTGCCAGTGGAAACCCATTTGGCCCCAGACCTTCCCTCAGTTTGATGCCATTGCAAGACATGGCTGTTCTGCCTGGCTTTTGGGGGTGGAGGATGGGAGGTAATGGGTATGGGGGTGGGGATATTTTTATGTCTCCTGTTTGGTAATATTTTAAAATTGTTTTAAAATTGTTTTACTGTTATAGTTTTGAAATGTTGTTCTCCGCCCAGAGCTGCCTGTGGCAGGATGGGCGGACTATAAATGTTTTAAAATAAATAAACAGCACTAGAACTAGGGGACACTCCATGAAACTAACGAGTAACAAATTTAAAATACATGAAAGTATTTTTTTCACTCAGCACACGATTAAGTTGTGGAATTTGTTGCCAAAGGAACAAATGTGGTCAAGGCCAGTAGTATAACTGGGTTTAAAAAAGGGTTGGACAAGTTTCTGGAGGATCAGTCTGTGTAGCAGCTATTAGCCAGGGAGGTTTGGGGAATGTAACCTCTTAATGTTGGGAGCTGGGTGTGAACAACAGGGAATGGATTGCCCCATAGCGACCTGTTGGGTACTTCTTTCAAGTGACAGATATTGGCCACTGTCAGAGACAGGTGCTAAGATCGATGGACCATGGTTTCACCCAATATGGCACTACTTATGTTCTTATATTTTAAGTCTTCGTGTATGTATTTCCCCCCACAATATGGGAAACATTTTTCTTGCTTATTTTACCATTTCAAATATTTGCACTGCAATATTTTGCAGTTCTCTCGAACTCCGTTCCCCAGTAGGTTTGCTTGAGCCCAAGTCTAAGTATCTTCTGGAAGCAGTGTAAAACATTTTTATTTGAAAAAGCATTTGGCGGGCAGGGATAGGGATTGGTTGGGTTTTGGGGTAGAATGGGGTGAGAGTTTTTATTGTTTTAATTTTATTTTGATTTATGAATTGTTAGCTGCCCTGAGACTCTACAGGAAGGGTGGCATATAAATTTGAATAAATAGGAATTTTCTATTTCATTAACCAACTCTGCCTTCTACTTAATCCTACAGCAAGGGATTAATTTAGCTTCCTGATATGGCCAAGACACCAACTTTCTATGCAGCATCAAGCAGATCACTTAACAACTCCTAGTAAAGCCCCAATCCTGCAAAAAACCTGGTTTTAGACAATATATTGTAATGTTCTAGTGGTTGCTATGTTGTTACAAGTTTTGATACTTCCAGCTTCCTGATTTTAGAACATTTCTGTAAAACACTTTTTTCAAGGTTTTACAAGAACATTCTAAATAAAGATTGTTGTACAACAGTCCTTTTAAACTGTCTCTACAGGTAGAACGTTCTGCAGTTCAGACTGTACAGCATGGAGCAGCTTGGAGCTCACTTTAAAATATGCTTGCAGCAGCATTTCCTCAGCTCTCATATTCCCTCCCTCCTCCCTTAACGTTCTCCTTGCCTGCCTGCTTCATGAGCTGTGGCCTCACCCTTCCCGCCCACCCACGCTGTCTTGGTTGCCTCCCTCCTTCCCTGCCAAGGTTATTTCAGGACACAGTCCACTCGCCTCTCACTGATGTGAGCTGTAGACTCCGGAGTGGCTCGTGTCCCACAAACTGCTGCAAGGCAGACCTTAGAACAGTATAATCGTTTAGACGAACAGTAAGGGAATACCCTAATAGAATGTCACCGAAGTGTTAGTCTAAACACAGTTACTGGACTGATAATGACGATGACGTCATTCTGACACCTCAGGTAAGAATGTTAGAGTGTTCCTCTAAAAACAACCATTCACTGCACAGGTAGAAATCTTAATGTCCCTGCAGAACCACTTTGTTCAACAGCCTATGCATGCATATCCAGTTGTCTACGTAGAATAGGTTGTTTCTGAAGATGCTTATCCACTTTAAGTCAAATTTCTCCAGCTATGCTAAAAAGTTCGACTTATCAGAATTTCTACATAGGCAGACCTTACGGAAATGGACCGGGTCCCCTTTCCTTCCCTCAGAAGTAGAGAGTCAAAGCAGACAGCAGGGCAGTTCTGACATTGGGAATCTTGAGTGAGCTGAAGATAGGGAAACCTGGTGATCATTCCCCTACAATCTGCTTAAAACTCCCAGAGTCTGAACTGATAGGATTACACCCCACCCCCTGTGCTCTGTCAGCCTGTCACTGTGAGCCTGCATGTCCAGAGAGCCGGAGACAGAGTGAAATGATGCTCCCTAATGTCCATCTCTAGCCTGTTCGACATGAAGACTCACCTTGACAGGGTATATACTACAGTATTTTAACCACATGCTGCCAAGAAATCATTAATACACTCAAAGGTCTTGATGTTTTTAGCTTGTGGGTATACACTATACCTCTCGGTTCTCAACCTTTTTCCAGTCATGAGCACGGGAGTGATATAATGACTACTTGGGAGCACTGCATAATTTGCATGAATGATTTGCATAAATATGCATAGATTGTCTCCTCTCTGCAATTCTATTTAATTCAGTCCTAAGGAGGACTGTTTCAAAGTGCTCCCAAGCACTACCGGCAGCTGGCTTGGGGAGCGCTTTCTCTCATTGCCACGAGCACTCTGGTACTCCTGAACACCAGTTTGAGAATCCTTACACCTTAAAAATCTGCATTATCAGGGTTCAGAATTCTACTCCTGATCAAGAAAGAATACATCCTCATACACACAGGGCTGGGGAAAATAAATTAATTCAAGTTAGCCAGAAACTGAAGATATGAAAGTACTACTTAAGTGGATTCCATTGTATCCAAGCACCAGACAGAACTACAATTTTACAAGTATCAGCAAATGTAGATCTATTATAGTTATATATTAATGTAGGCTGTTTGTTCTTCATGGCAAGTATTAAAGGAAAACAGGAACCCAGTCATGGAATATAATTATTCATTTGTCCACATCCATAGTCTGTTGAACTTATTAAAACCCTACATCCAAAAAGAATAGACCTTTTGAAATATGTTGTAATCTTCAATTATATGATTAAGAGTTGTCAGGCTAAAGACCTTAATATGAAATGAACAAAGGAGGCAAGTCTTGAGGCAGTTAGTAGAGAGGCACAATAAAGGGATTTGTGAAGTCAGTGAATAAATATTCAATGATTTTTTTTATCTAACAGATACCTACATAGCACCTGTTAATTTTTTATGTCCACATCATTCCTGTAACACAAGGGTGGGGAACCTTTTCTGTCCTGGGGGCCACAATGAATATTAGTACAAGCTCGGAGGGCCACATAGAGGTTGGGGGTGGGGGCGCTTAATGCATTTATTCAAGAAAAGAAGGGGCCCAGATCATGGATTGGTGCTGGGGATCTGTCCCCTATACTTGTGTGCATGCCCTGCTCTCTGCTCTATTATCATGAGCTCAGTTTTTCAGTGCTTGGGGGTAGAGAATGGATTCAGGATCCAGATCCAGGTACTGGAAAGGGGCCACATAAGAACGCACCGAGGTCCGCATTTGGTCCCTGGGCCTGGAATTCCCCATCCCTGCTGTAAGGTAAGGAACTACTACTATCTTCAATGTAGAACTGAGACACAATTCTCTTATGTGAATAAGAGATTAAGAGACTCACACAAGGTCACAAGAGACGTTTGTGACAAAGCAAGAAACTGAACCAAGGCTTTGTGAATCTTGGCACCAAATTACTTAACTGGCGATTCCCACAGCATGTTTTAATTGTTTAACAAATAATCTATGTTTAGGTATAACTGTATGTTCACAAGCAGTATTTCTCATCTTTCAGTCTTGGCTAACAGAGTTTTGCTTGAGAATACACTTACTGATTTTACTATGCAGACCAAAAGAAGGGGGAGGGAGGGGGGGAGAGAGAAAGAAAGTAATAGGATAAAGAGGATAGCTTAAACCTAAGTTTTATTGGCAAATAAAGAAGACAGCTGTGAATCAAATGTATTCGATAAGCCTGAAACAGCTGAGTTTTCTCCTCCTGGTGAATTTCTATTTTTTTTTTTTTTTTAAGAACCACCTTACTCAGTTTCATCAGTCACTAGAAAGCACAAGATACTCAGTTCTACTCACCTGCTGCACATGTTGCTAAGAATTTCTCACTCTTACAAGGCTTTTTTGCTATAAGGTGTGTGCAGTTTCTGTATTGCTAACAAAATAAAAAACAAAGTAGTGTCAATGAAAATGGACTTCATTTGAAAAGAAAACAAAAAATGTTTGGCTACTGACATAAGTTCACGCTTGGATTCCTAAACCTGCAAGCTTGTCGTGCTTACCTTTACTACAATGAGAAGTTCCATGACTGAACCATACTCACAGCAGTAAAGTTACATGTGGAGACAGGAGATTTTACAAACAGCACAACAGACAAGACTGCATCCCTAGATCTTTACATTTAGATTTAATATTTTTTCCTACTTTTGCAGTCTCCTTCCATGAAATGAGTGAATAAAATACAAAGACATCTCTCACCTCAGTATCAAAAAAAACACAGTCCAGTTTTAAGATGAGTTCCGTTAAAGCATTCTTTTCATCATTCTGAAATCCAGTTAGTTGAATCCTCCGTTTTATGCCATCGCTTCCCATCTATTCATTTTTTTAAAAACACCACCACATACATTTAAAATATAATATATGCCTGGACGCTCAATTCTGTCAGCTTAGTTTTATTGAAGTCAAGGGGACTACTTGCCATATGCAAAGTGATAGCATAAAGGATACCTGAATTAGGGTATAAAAAAAATCTCTGCTTCAATCATTTTAATTCAGAGAGATATTGTGGTTGCTGTGTTGTTCCCAAGTAACAGAGAGGGAAGCAAAGTGATTCAAATGATATCTTTTATTGGATCAATTGCCATAAATGGAAATAACCAAGTTTTGGGACTACACAAGGCCCTTCATCAGGCACGTAGCATAGCCAGTCAAAAAGTCACATACAAAACTTTCATATTGCCAACAACCATAAGATACTTTACACTGACATATCTGCAGCCCCCAATTGTTAATAAAATTAATATTTGATAAGCTTTGTTATAACAGCATTATTTAATATTATTGTTTAAATATTTAAAAATACTATTTAAAGAATTGTTGAAAATAGAAACCCTCATTTGAGTTGTATAAACAAAAAAGACAGTAAACATGATATAGGCAGGGGGAACTCAAAAAAGGGTCAGCTCTCTCACACTTCAAAAGAGTTGCAAACTTGCACACCTCCTAGTACCATTCTTATGAGACTGGAAGCACACACACCCCTCTTTTCCTCTATCCTATCCAGCTACCTCACTGTAGGATTCAGGACACAATGGGGAAGGTGCTGACTGGCGGCAAGTTCAGAGCTTCCGAAACCAGGACCAGTTCAGGATTTCTTCCCCCTGTCCCAAGGGAAGAGCTTTCAAGGCTGCTCCCTCAACGTCTGCAGGAGGCTCTGACCATAGCGGTGGCAGAAATAGCGGCTCAGCTTCTCTTGCTCCTGTGGGAGCTGTACGGGCACAACTCCAGGCACCCGCTTCTGCCGAGAGCCTCAGCACAGACACCCACTAATCACCATTGGCCTATCTCCGCTTTATGCCAAGGGTTCTGAAATATTAGTTATTCCCATACGATACAGAGACCCCAACAGAACCATCTACCAGCTCTTTAGTGTGTTTTGCTGACCCACGCCCCCTTGAAACCGGTGCTCCACGCCAGATTTTCTATCAATGTACTTTTATTTGGGGGGGGGGGGGGCTACTGTAAATAAAGCCGAATGTAACCCAGATCAATAACACAGTAGAACTGAAACATCTGATGTGCAGCATTGGTGAGTTGCGGAAGGGGCGTGGGCACAGCGTGGAAACCTGCCTGCCTGAGGGAAGGGGTTTGGTTTAGGCACAGATTGGGCACTCGTTTGCTTCAAGCCAAGACGGCAAAGGTACCTACCCAATCCCGCTGCACAGTCCTGACACTACACGACATTGAATAAGAGGCAAAGCAGCCCCCGATACTCTCCCCGCACCTCTACTGGCACCAGGAACTGCCCGCCCCGCTTTCGTCTTCCCGCGGTCTGAAGCATAATCCCTCCCCGGATGTGGGAGCCGTGAGAATTTATTACCTTGCTACTACTGAGCACGCGCAATTCATCTGAGCATGCTCAGTAACAGTTGCTGAAGCCACCTTCCCTCAGTTGCTGCGATCTGATACACATCCATTCTGTGTGGGCAGGAAGGTTCTGTTGCAGGAAATGATGGGCTAGGATTATGCAGCGGGATACAGTACAACCATATAAAGCTTTTAAAAAAAAATTGGGTGGGGGGAGGGATCAGTATATCTTTTATGGAGAAAAATCTGGAACAGGATATTTGAGCTGCAGATATGATATGGACTTAACCATGCTCCATTGTCTCCCAGTAGCTCCCTTCACTTGCTGTAAAATATTCATACCCTGGTGGGCAGGAAATAAATTGCTGATAATAAAGTGTGTCTTCTTGTTCCTGCTAGAAGGAAGAAATGTGACAGTGGGACTTTGTTAGGACAGCAACGTTTATCATTTATATTTATTTATTAAATATTTAAATTAATATTACATTCATTTATATTATTATCCCATGCTACTCCAAGACTGGCCTGTGCTGACACCACCATTGGAACCAGCTGCAGACCACTACTGCTGGGCCTCTCCATTGACTGGAACAGCATGTAATGGAGCATGACAGTAGACTACCATGCCACAGTGAAATGTGCAAAACTAAGGCAGACTCATTAAATATAGAATTAGTGTCCAGAAATTAAAGGAGGAAATCAATAGACATAAAGTCCACTTCAAACACAGAAATCAGAGAACTACAACAGTTCTTCCTTGAGGAAATCTCCTTCCTGCTCTCCTCCTCCAAGCCCTACGCTTTCCCCCTGGACCCCATTCCTTCCCGCCTCCTGAGCTCCATTGCTTCCACCGTCGCCCCTCCCCTCCTGCACATCATCAACCTCTCCCTCTCTACCGGCTTCTTCCCCTCTGCCTTTAAACACGCCACTGTCTCCCCCATCCTCAAAAAGTCCACTCTGGATCCCTCTGAACCCTCTAATTACCATCCTGTCTCGCTCCTCCCTTTTGCTTCCAAACTCCTTGAACGGGTTGTCTACTCCCGTTGCCTC